>CAEGAE010001307.1:0-20917 GCA_903067095.1 Girardinus metallicus
AATGCGGGCTGTAATCAAAGCTAAAGGCGGCCCAACAAAATATTAGAGAGTGTGACCATTTTTTGGTGGCGACTTTTTTTTTGGCCAGGCAGTGTATGTTTAAGGGACAAGAGGTAAATAAATACAAAAATTAACCACTTTGTTACAGAGAATAAGGAAGGTAAGAATGGTAGGACATTTGTAACATTATGTTCCACAATGTTACAAACTATTTAAGAACCCAGTGTGGCCATCTAAAAATAGAGATTTAACACCTCAAAGACTTTGCAGAAAGACACAGCGGATCTACCTTACCCGAGTTAAACTGAGAAACTCCAGACAAAGGCACAGATGTCCAGAGGAAATGAGTCACTTCACTAGACGATCATAAAAAATTGCAGAATATTGTGAATACTACATGTTTATAATATAATGATGTTGTTTGGAAATTTTTCAAAAGCCAATTTTCCTTCAAAGGTTTTCTTCCCACTGTCATGTGGCTCCATTTCCTGTGAACAAGTAATTACCCGAAAATTAACACCGACGCTTTCTTTGCTCACAGCTACGGCAGAGCCGAACGCGGCTGAATTTCCATAACACCTGTAGCTCAATCAGAAGGAACATTAAGTCCTCTAATTAAAGGATGACGGGGTCTCACTCAGCACCAGGCTTTCTCGTCACATCAAAACTTTTTAAGTTTTAGTATTCTTGTTAGACTTATTAAAACTAACGGTTGAAATATTTCACATGTTTTCAGTCTTTTTTAATTAATATTTTATAAAGTTATTAAGTGCTTTATTGTCCTACGGTTACACAATTATTTCTGGTGAAATTTCCAGTCTTCCAGCTTATCAGGTGCAACATAGTACCTCAAATGTAACACGATGTTCATTTCATTGATGTAATTCTTGTTTTTTTCAGTCAATGGACACAAATTGGGCTTTTTACATAAGACACAATGCATGTATTTTTTTGGGGTGTCATATGAATCACCTCAAACTACACGCTGCATTTTTTACATGAGGAAGGTCAGGGATTCCTCTGTTTCAATGGAGAAGTTGTGAATGATGACATTAATTTTCTGTGCTGCTTTAGAATTGTAACCGGCCTTTAGTTTTGGCAACGGAAACGAACGAACGCTGCATTCAAATCGTGCGACGGAAACACGTCCAACATCTTAAAATTGGGCGCTTGTGCACTTTGAAGTCAGACACTTGATATCTGGTGTCAAAATCGCTCTAGACGCGTCATTGACATGAGCTGAGAGGAGACCCTTGCCTACATTGTTGCTCTCCCGAACTCTTTGTACAATGGTGGATGAAATATTGAGACACTCTTGTTTTCATTTACTGTAAGTAAGGGGATTTGGTTGTCGGGGGCCTCTGTGCTGTGTTTGAATTCACCAGACAATTCAAAGGTGATGAGAGTTTGGTGAGTTTCACACCCTGGCTGTGCGCAGACCCGGGCTGCTTTCAGTGCTATTTTCATCTTTTTTTTGCCTAGTTTAACAACCCAGTCCCGACATCTCCTGGCAGAACACCAATGCCAGGCCACTACATCACACAGCAGAGTCTCTCTGATTGGTTGACGGTCCGATTTTCCAGATTTTGCAACTCAAGCTACAGACACGCTTGACATGGCGTTGAACGCTCAAAATGTAAGTAGGAGCAAAAGATGTAAGTGTATCCTAAATCGTACAAATCGTGTTTATATTGCTATTATACAGGATCAAATCCAAGGTTGTCAGACAGAGCAGAACCAATCGAGATCTGGTGTAGGAGGCACTGGCTGGTTAGGGATTCTGAAATGAAATCCTGGCACCAAAGCATTACAAGAACTTATGGAAAATAAACATATTATAATTAAACCAGCAGACAAAGGCAGTTCTATTGTAATTATGGACGGAGAACAATATTCATGGGAAGGAAATAATTATTTAATACTGTGGAATGGACAAGCTTTAGTTTTGTCTTTTATAACTCAGCTTTAATGACGGTTGCAAAAAACACACACACTAACGGACGGCAGCTCTAATGGTTTTTCCCCAGAAGCCGACACACAGCGCTCGCGCGTACAAGAGTCTTCTGTTGTAGCCACAGTAACAAAGTAACAGTAACATAAAGCAACAGAGTTCTACTAAGCCCATGTATAAAGATACATAGGCTAAAATTGTTGATCTATATAAAAAGAAATGTATTAATGCCAAACAGAGGACTGAACTGAGAGGTTCCTCTGAACCCAGAGCCAGAAGGTTCTACATACTGCCTAAAATACACAAGGAACCAAAGAAATGGAGTAAGCCCATTGTCTCTGATAGTAGCAGTGAAATTTATCATACAGCAGAATTTATTGATTATCTCCATTACATAGCAGTTATATTAAAGATACGTATGAGAGGAGCCAGTTGAGGTGACTCGGGCATCTGGTCAGGATGCCTCCTGGACGCCTCCCTGGTGAGGTGTTCCGGGCACGTCCCACTGGGAGGAGACCCCGGGGAAGACCCAGGAAACGCTGGAGAGACTATGTTTCTCTGCTGGCCTGGGAACGCCTTGGGGTTCCCCCAGAAGAGCTGGAAGAAGTGGCTGGGGAGAGGGAAGTCTGGGCTTCCTTCTGAAGCTGCTGCCCCTGCGACCCGACCCTGGATAAGCGGAAGAGGATGGATGGATGGATGGATGGATGGATGGATGGATGGATGGATGGATGGATGGGTGGGTGGGTGGGTGGGTGGGTTGCCTCACCTGAGGAGTCAATTTTATTTACCATGGATATAAACAGCTTATATACAAATAAATGAAGGTATTAAGTCCAGGGGAGAAAAAAAAACTACTTATTAAACATCCCAATAATAAAAGGCTAGATAAGGAACTACTCCACTGCTGGACATTAACTTAAGAAGAAATGATTTTGAATTAGATGGCCAGTTCTTTCTACAAATCAATCTTACGGTAATGGGTAAGACGTTTGCTCCAGCTTATGCTAACATTTTTACAGCAGAATGGGAAACAGGAGTACTTATGATGTTAGCCAACGCTTTGTCCAGGTCACGTTTCTTCTGCACTAGGCTGAACTAAAGCCTCCCAACATAGTTGCGGTTTGTTTCATTTGTTGAACTTGTCTTTCCTCTGCAGCTAGCTAGAAAGGCCTTGTCCACTGCTGGTGTGTGACATCTAGAGCTTTGCTCGGATTCCTGTGGTGCTGCATGGAGTCACCAGTGCATCGGTAATACAGGATTACAACACAGCGACAGATTCATTCTTTGGCATCCATTTGAACCCCAGAAGCTTTTTGTGTGCCTACACGCATTAATCGGATTAAATGAAACGATCATGCAGCTTTGCTTAAGCCTTTCAAGAGTTGTTGGATAGAACCGATCAGATTCTGATGCAGTGGTTCTGCGGAGTTTGTGGCGTTATCTACGGCGTTGCATTGTTTCCGTTTTTAACTACTGTTTAACGTTCACTTTTGATTGCTGCGACATTTCTGTGAATGCATTATTCTTAATCACTATAGTTAGTGTGGAGTTTAATGATATTATAGTAGCCTAAAACTCTAAATTTTATTAATCAACTGTCAAGTACAATTAGTTTCATTTTTATTATTATTGATAGTTGATTAATAAAATTTTGAGTTTTAGGCTACTACAATTTCATTAAACTCCAAATTAGTTTAATTTTTATTATTATTATTATTATTATTATGTAACATGAGTCACATCTCTGATTTGGATGTATTTACATGTATATTCATAATATCATGAATTATTTACTTGAAGCAGTTTCATTAAATTAATAGTGAATTGCAAAATTGTCTCCCTTGTCACTTTAAAGTACTTAAAGAATAGTGTTAATGTCAGACACATTATCATTTATTTAAAATATGCATAAACAATTTGTCCCAACAAGAAAGGAAACGATTGTGAAGCATCAATATGATAATATGATGAATATTTAATGAGTAAACAGATGGTAATACTTTGTAATTAAATGAAGGAAAAGTTTTATAAAACAGTGATGGAAATTTCACTACGTTGTATTTGAAAATGGATGGCAACTGGAAAAGCTTTTTAAGGATTTTGCTCACAAGAGTTTTTCGGTTCAACTAGTGGTGTATGTAAACGTTTGGTTTCACCTTTAAAGTTTTTCCAAAAATATATTGCTAACATCCTGGTTTCATTTCTTTCTCCTCTCGAAAAATGCGTGTAGCTACACCTCTGCTGTTGACTCATTAAGCCTGGCATAAAGAACGGCGTTGTTAAATGCCAGCTGTTTTAATTAACGAGTTCTCTATGATTATATAATAAGCAGAGAGAGGTGTATGGTGGGAAACGTTGAAGGACTTTTATAGTTTCTGAACCTTCAGACCCGCATTACCATCAAACGAGAGGGATAATAATAGCAAAACAGAAGCAGCTAACCTCCTGAGGTCCCTACATGTACATAGCTACATGTTAAAGAAAACATTTTGAGAAGAGTAAAGGTTCATTTTTATTAAACAAATTAATCTCTTTGATAAAGATTAATTTAACCCACACCTTTGTTTGGATTAAAGAGTTGACGTGTAACGTATTCACATATAGGAGTCTTTACCAAAACGAGATTCGTGTTCGTGTTGCATCGTTTTCCTTTCTTCCTTGACGAGGCGCTTGCCTGATTTAAGCTCAACTTATTATTTTTTTCTCTTTCTTCCCCTCAGGAGGAATGTCCGTTTCCACTTTCCCGCCACTGCGTTTCCTTAAGTCAGGGACATTTCTGTCGCGCCGATGGCAGCTTTAAATTTGGATGTTTGGTTTTCAAGAAAATCATACAACGTACTGCAACCACTTGAGGTAAGATGCTACTAAATTTAAAATAAAGTTGAGCTATTTGAGGAAGCACCATGAAAAACAAAATCATACACGTTGAGACTGTAAACACCTTTCCTTGCATTTCAACCAGGGGGATTATATGTGACATATCAGTATGAAGTATTGTAATTAATTGTGAGGCAAAAGAAAACTATTCAGTTTTTCCCGCTCAAAATAAAATAAAAATTTGGAAGACCTGACTACAGATTTCAGAAGTGCCTGTGTTTTACCAGCGATGTTCATGTCAGGCATTGGTCAGAACCACCAATTAAAAAAAATGCATCAACGTTTTAGTGTTGTTGTTTTTTTTACGTGTCTTGTTATATGTGCGGCACTAACAAGACGTTGTCTGAATGCCAAGGTGAGTCATAACAGATCCGCTATCAGAAGTGGAGCATTGCGACTTTTGCTACGATGCTCCATATAAGTACAGTGTGTATATATAATTTGGGTTTATTCTAAATATAATGGACATGTAGATTTAAAAAAATTGAAGAGAGAAACGGAGGTAAGGGTTGAGGAGAGTACGCTAACAGTCTGCTTTTATACCTGAAGAAAGGGCAAAAAAATAACAGAAATCATAGCGACAAACATATTCATATATAATAATAGTTACATCACTGAAAAGTACACGGTACAAGCGTAATCTATTTTAGATGCTTTTGGTTTTTTGCTTATTTTAGTTTAGAATATTTTTAATATTGAAAACCAATTGAACAAAATGCCCAAAAAATCCACATGAAGCTTAGCTGCCTGCAATTATTACAAAATTTTACACATTACAACCTGCAGGTGAAATGTGTAAAATTTTGTTAGCTTTCATGCCTAACGGTTCTTCAATGTACAAACAAAAGCAGACATGTTCTCATAATATTCTTTTTGGCCCATTTCTCAAAACACGTATATGTGTTCACGCATGGGCTGGTTTTTCATCTTCCATCCTTTAATATCCATTCCAAAAACTGATTGCTGATATTTTCTATTTATCGACTTAATATAAAAGAATTGGTTGCAACCCAGGAAGGCAAAGAAAACCTTAATTCAAAAAAATGAGAAACAGAGGCATGGTTTGGAAAATCAAAAGAAACATGTTTTATTCAATGGTCTCGGTTGAAGAATCATGAGCATAGCATGAATGGAAAGAGAAATCGAAGGAGTCCACTGTGGAAAGTCAAATCGAAAGTACCTGGAAAAAGGATTTTAAAAATACAGAACAAATAGTCATAAAACTAGAAGTAAATAAATGCATCAGCTTCCACATCAAAGTTAGATGAGGAAGACCTGGCAGGACAGCAGTGAAATGCCCCTGTGTTCTGTATAGGTTAAACCTGGGCTGCCCAGGGAGCTGTGGACAAACAGATGGCGAGTCCTTCAGGAGCTCTCAGAAGGATAAACGGAGTGCAACAGGCGCCTCAGGGCAAATAGGAGTAGAGGTCACCAACTTCTGCTAGCTAAGGAAAACCTTACAAATGGATTTGCAGTTTGTCTCCTTAATCTAGTCGGACATTACCTGCTTAATAACAAGCTGCAGATCATTTGTATTCAGAGTTTTAGAAGTACTTTCTTACTTTTACAATATTTTTTTTTGTTTTCTATACCTTCCTTAAAGGGCAGTATTATGTGTTTCCCAGTCATGTGGTGCCATTTTATAGCACAATCAAGTGACTGTTACTTTAAGACATTATAAAAATACCATGTATATCAAATATGACTTAAAAGAAATTTGGCTTTGTAATTGAACTCCTTGAAATTGGACTTCTGCCCTTTCTGAAACTCCTCCTTCAGGAAGTCATCCCGATATTGCTCAACTATTAACTCTTTCGCAACGTTTTTTCGAGCGTTGCACTGAGAAGTGGCTCGTATAATCAGCTTAGCAGAAGTGCAGTTCCAGCAGGTGTTTGCTAATTGCTAGTCTGAAGGAGGAGCTTCATTCTCAAAGGCGGCGCAGGAGTTTTGCACAGCTGAAAGGATTCCTCAAACATGCATAAAATAATCAACACTCCAGGTATGTTTTTGATGAGGAAATAACATTATAACACAATGTAGAGCTCATAGTACTGCCCCTTTAATGCATGCAATTTTTTATTTTTTTTTTTTTTTTTTTAGATATGTTGAATTAATTTGAAGTTAAAATTTTGACTATTGCACCTACCATTAGTGTACATTTAAGCATAATGTGCATAAGAAATTAAACTGACTTTTAAAAGTCATCTCTGCTCTCCTTTTAGTTCCTCTTTTGCCTAACCTCTCACCTACTATCTATCTCCAACGCAACATCAGTGACACATTTTACAGGAAAGAATAGTCTCAACTATTTTCATAAATCTGCTAGCTGGAAACTTAAGTCACTTTCTCATTTTTCAGGAAGCCTGCTGTTCCTGTTTCATTACTTGGCAACTCTCTCTGCCTGACTATGATTTCTTATGATTAAATATAAAAAGAAATAGAACTAAAGCAAAGCTTGCATGAGACAAAACATAAAAACACAATCTGACTGATTTAATTGAAGTTTGATTCTACTGCTGGGTCCTGATGTCACTTTGTGTGATTAATTTTAAAGGTCACTTCATGTATTGTTACTGCTACACTAAAATGTCCAGCATAGGAATAATGGGATGATCTGGGATGATCTTGACAGCCCAGAGCTGAGACTGGGAGACCAGGGCAGAAGACGACGATGAATTAGTATAGAGAGGTTCTACATATGAACTAGTCTTACATATTATTTTATATGCTCATTTTGCTTTACTGATAGGTTTTCCTCTTTACAACTTTTCCCCCCACAGGTGCTACTTTTCTTCTCCATTTCTTCTTAGCAATATTTTGATCATGTTTGATAAAATTTATTTAAGAATCACATTAAATTTGGGTTTTCACTCACTGGCTGAAACCAGTGAGTAAAAACATACTAATTTCTATCATGTTTAATCACTTCAGTCTTACTATCACATTAGCTTCGTTTTGTGACACGTGTCCAGGGGTTTGCAACACTGATGGCTGCCCCGTTACTGGAAACTTGGCGTTCGGTGTGGGGGGACACGGCACAATGCGTCGGCTTGAAACAACGGTCTACCATATTTTAGCTTAGGAGCATGTGATTGTGATGGGGTGGTATCTGTGCCCCCCCATCAGGGGGGCTGTTAGGAATAAATAATTATGTGTTTTTCTCTTTTTAACCTGCTTGCATGCTCATGAATACACACACACAAACACACACACATAACGATAAAGGAAATGACATATTAGGGAATGCCCTCTATAGGGCGTAGCTAAGATAAAAACATGTAAAAGGAATCAGAAACTGTAGTTAGATACTATTTTGCTGTGTTGTCCCATATAGAAACATGGCGATGGACCAGCTCTGCATTTTAGTCTTAATAAATGGGACTGATGATTTCAACTCACTGACTTTTCTAGAACCTCATACATTGCAGACCAAGCTGGAGAAAGGATAATCTCCAACAATATAATATATAACTCTTCATCCCCTGTTAAAAGACCAAATTTTATTGTATTAAATCTTAACGATGGAATAGGTTTGTTGTTCAATATCCACTTTTGAAAATCTTTCTAAAACCAGAAATGAAGTTGCAATTGAAAAAAGGCGTATTGTCTTAAAATCCCAGTCACAAAATGCACAGGAATTTTGATTTATTTTGAATTTCTTTTGAAGAGAGTGATTAAAGGGAAAACTTCATACATAATTATGGATCTTTTGTGGGAGTGGAGTAGAAAGCTATTTGGTTCTCATTTTCTTTTGAGATATCATCGTGATTTTTAAACAAATGTTTTCTTCTCAAGGCAGAGGGGAAGAAAATTGATGTCAGGGTTGTTGTAGTTCACCTGTTTTCCCCTCTGTGCTCCACCCAGGTCCATTTACCAGTTTCAGGACCCGACTGAAACCCCAGTGGCATTACCTTGAGAAATAATGAGCTTTGGTTAAATATAAAACAGGCTTTAATGCAGAAAATGATCAAATGTTACAAGTAGCATAATTGGAACAGATAAAGGGTGGCATCCACTGTCCAGCGATGGGCTCCACTCAGCTCATATTAATTGTGACAGCAAGTGAAGCAAATATTGCTGCACGATTCAGCTTTATTTTCTCTGAGGTGTTGGCCTTCTTGATCAGTTTTTGTTTTTTTTGTGCAACTGTCACCAGTCTTAAATGTAATGGTTATGTGAGCCTGCAGCCGTGTGCGTGTGAGCAGATAAAACAGATGGAGAAAAGACCTTTTGTCCGTAACAGAGTGTTCTTTATGAATTTCTTAAAACATTTCTTGTTGCAAGAAATGTTACAAGAAATGTTACAAATGTAAAATCAGATTCATAGTTTCTTTTACGAAGGACATTTAAGTTTCAGTAGTCATTTTGCTTTTCACAATGTAGCATCAGGGCTTTTATTCTGTTGTTTTTGTATTTATGTTTGTCCTTAACTTGGTCTTTGTTGGCACATTAGATCCACTTTACACCAAACTAACCTTTAGCCACATAAAACAAATGTTTGTTTGTTTTTTTTTTCGATTAGCAGTCGAATATGCAATCACATCTCTATTTAGTGAAATCACAGACTGTCATCTGTATTTCAAGGCTGATTGAGAGTAATATTTGCTTTTGTTTAATATTTTAAATGTTGTGGCACAGTTTGAGCCTTTTGCTAACAAAATGTGTCACTTTGACCCAAAGTGTTGCTGTTCAGCCCCATATGTTCACAAATACATCAAAGCAATCGAGAAAAATGTGAAAGCAAAGAATCATGAGTGATGAAAGAGGTCTGTGTCTTTAAGAAAAATAATCACAGTTAAAATTTTACCATGGGTTTCTTTTAAATGTGTATTAAAACTTAGAATTGTTTTCATTTATTTGGACGAGTTTCTGTGACTTTAAATTTTTGTTGTAATTTTGAATTTACAACAAATGTAGCTGTGTAATATTGTTCTTTTTCCAAATAAAACAAGCAAACCCTTTTCTGTTTGTATAGAGGATCATTTCCACAGCTCATCAATAAACAAAATGATTCCACTTTCTGGACCAAACACAGATGTGAATTCTTGTAGATTGGAAACCAAACAGTTTTTTTTCTTAAAAAAACAACCAGAAAACAAGGACGAGTCGCTCTTTCTTCATAAAATCTGTTTTATTTCATCAAGTTTACAATCAAGTTTTTCCTTGAGCAAAGCTCACTGCAAGCTTGTGCACTGCAAAAACAGAAAATGTACCTATTATTTTTAGTCTAGTTTCCAGTTCAAATCTCTCAGTCCACTTGAGATAAGGGAAAACCAACTTTGCAGCAAAATATAGGAGCTGCTTGTTTTAAGACAATTCCTCAATATTGATGAAAACGTTCTTTTTCATTGGCTGATTATTTAAGCTATAAGTGGGGGAAATGTTTTATTATTAGTGAAATAATCTGTCAATGAAAAAACAAGAACTTTTTTCAAGTTTCTTTTGAACGATGAGTTGTTAAAGTTCCTCTGTATGGAGATGATAGCGCAGATCAGTGTCTGTACTGTGGCTGGACAGATCGGTGTCCGTCCTGTGGTTGGACAGATCAGTGTCCGTACTGTGGCTGGACAGATCGGTGTCCGTCCTGTGGTTGGACAGATCGGTGTCCGTCCTGTGGTTGGACAGATCGGTGTCCGTCCTGTGGTTGGACAGGTTGGACAGATCGGTGTCCGTCCTGTGGTTGGACAGATCGGTGTCCGTCCTGTGGTTGGACAGATCGGTGTCCGTCCTGTGACTGGTGGCTTCCCATCCCGCACGAAATTGTGAACAGAGTTTAAGAGCTGCTGCAGGACTGCAGACATTCACAGGAAGCTAGACCAGCAATGGCTCTGCTGAAGGTTCTGCTGCTGCTGGGTGAGTCGGACACACTGGAGACACGTCCACTGGTTCCAGGGAGGCTGCTGCTTTCTGAGACTCTCAAACTTCCCTCTGATTCTGTTTCAGACTGAAACTTCTTTGCATATAAATTGTGATGCTTTTTAATCTTTAACTGTTTATCCTTTTTCTTTTCCAGCAGCCATGTTTGCACCTGATTTCTGAGTAAAGTCCTCCTTTTTCTTCTTCAGGTGTTTCAGTGAACTCAGGTGTTTCTCTGCAGAAGAGAATCATTGGAGGTCAGAACTGTGATGACACGGAGCGTCTTTATCATGTTCTGATTATGGGCACCAAGGATAATTTAAGGTTCTATTGTGGAGGATCTCTGATCCATCCTAAGTGGATCCTGACTGCAGCTCACTGCTGGAAGTCGGAGCCAGGCTGGTAGGAAAGAGACATTAAGACAGTTTGATCCGCAGATGATCAGGTTTTCTGTGTGTTCATTATAATCTAACCTTTTCTGCAGGATATTCACAGCAATGTTAAAAGTTCACCCTCTGACTGCTAACCAGCAGAATGAGGTGATCCAAAACAATCCTGTGATTTATGCTGACCAAGGCAAGGACCATGACATCATGTTGATTAAGCTTCCAACACCAGTAACAGATGTCCCACTTGCTCAGCTATCAGATTGCAACAATCGTCTTAAAATGTAAATGTTTCTCTGATCAAAAACATGACTTTTCTGTCTCCACTCCTCCAGTCCAGTCCACCAGCAGAACCAGAACTTAGCTTAGCTCAGGTGTGTTGGACCAGAGACACATGTAAAGGATACCGTCACTGAGGACTGGAGGTGGACACTCCTGTGTCAGTGGATGAAGTCCTTCATGGATTTATTTTCTTTTCCTTTATTGTTCTTCATAACAACTAATTTTATACATTGTCATCTTGTTTTAGAGACAATATTGTTCAGCTGGCAGGAGAGGGACCAACGAGTACCGGCCCCAATAATAAGCGATGTGAGAGAAATATTGAAGTTATGAGAATAAAATCTTTGTTTCTGTCTCTACAGACAAGGTTGAGTGAAAAACGTCTATGATTCTCATGTTTCTCTACAGTAACCAATAGTCCTATGGCATTACGTCTTCAGTGTGTCGACATGAAAGTTGTTGCTGTTTCCCAGCTCACTCGGAAACGTGGGCATACGCTCCTTTCTGCAGCACCGAACAAGGATATGTGTCAAGTAAGTTTTTTTTCTTCGATATGTCTCTGAAGAAAAAAATGTGATTAGAAGACTTTTCTTTTTTACAACACAAATAAATATATTGATATAAATTTTTCTACAGGGCGACTCTGGTTCAGCAGTGGTGTTCAACGGCATGATTTATGGTGTGCTTGCTGGATGTGGAAAAGATGCATTTCAGAGGCCAGTTAGGAGCATGGATGTGTGTGAATACATGGATTGGATAAAACAAAGAACTGGGCTTAAATAAAACATAAACTATCATGAAATAAAATTCTCATCAAATTTCCTCTCAGATGTAATTTTATAGTGGTATCTTCATCAGTTTGTTCCACAAGTTTGTAGAATTGGGATAAATTAGTAGCTTTGTTTTTTCTCACCTGACCTTGACCTCCCTAATGGAGCTTTCTCAGAAATGAAAAATAAATCAATAACTGAATGAAAAAGAATCATTTCCAGGCTGATCGTCCTTACATTCGTGGTTTAGTTTGTTCAGTTGACATTTTCCTTAACTGAGTTTAAAAACGTGACATGAGTTTTAAATCACATTGTATTAAAATGTGATTTAACACCACAAGTCATTTATTTATTCAGTTTTTGTCTTTATTTTACAGCAGAAATGAACATGCAGCATCTAAACTCTGCGGCTCTGGAGTTACTATTCCAAATGTAATTAACTTTAAACTCCAACAAGACCAAAGAGTTGTACACAAAAATAATGAAGCAGAATTCACACAATACAACAATTCACAAATTATAAAATGCTAATAGTTTACAAACAATAAAAAACATCACATTTTCAATAGAGATACCAAGGAAATAAAAAGTTAAATAATTGAAAACAATTTAAAAGTTAAAATCTGGAATGAAGGAGAAGTTTTAAGAAACTGTTTAAAAACAAGTAAAACTAATTAATGGTAGATTCTGCTTGCCACAAATTTAACATAAAAATTACAGTAGAAATGTTTCCTCAATTGCAGTTGAACAAAGTGTCACTGTTAATTTAAATGTTTTAATTTTAACACATTTTATAGGCTTATATAAATCTATAAAAAAACACTAAAAATGAAGGAGGAAGTGCAAAAAATATTTTTCTTCCACTGTTGAAATTCAAATTTAAGTTACATGTTTATTACGCAAAACTTCTCAGTATTTATAACTTGGTTTTCAAAAGTTTAAACTTGACAGAAGTTCTCTGTAAATGTTATAGTAATATCTGAAAAAGTAAAAAAGATGTCAGTACTGCTAAAAAATGCCATTCAATACTTTATTGTTAGAACGTTTTTCACTGACATTACATCAAATTAAACAGCAAAGATTTTGCAACATCAAATCTGATTATTAATTCAATCATCACCATCCATATAAGAGTATTAATTAATAATTTGAACTTATTTCTATGCAACCAGAATATTTTATGTCGCTATTAAATGATACAAACTTTTTCTAGAGTAGTGATTTTGTCATTCATTTTATTCTTCATATTTAACAGCACCGAACAAGAAACTGACTGTTTCAAATGTATAAGTGTACCATAAAAATATTAATCTAAATATTAATCTTGGATTAAGATGAGGCATATTTCATCCAGCTTCGGATTATTTGGGGAACCAAGTTATTTTGTAAATTGAACTGTGAGAACATCTTGTTTCTGAATAAATAAAACCACTGTTTGTTATAATCAGTAGTAATATCCATTGTCACATAACTAGAAAATAAATGTCTGTTGTCTGATTAGATTGTTACTCTTGTATTTATTTCTGGTTATTAGTGAAGAAAATAATGGATTTTCAATAAAATATTAAACAAATTTTTAGTTTTAAAAGCTGTTGAACTCAGTATTAAAACTAAAATCTGCATTGAACAGTTCATGTAGAAAACAATAACATCTGTGTGGATATGTCTGGTAAATTCCAACAGTTTTGAACACATTTTCTAATGACTTAAACTTTACAAACATTAAATGACAAACACTCAAACCTTTTCTGTCTTTGGAGAAGATCAGAAGAAGGTGAACATTTAGCTGTGAGCTAAATAATTACTTAGCAAGCTAAATATTATGGTTATGTAAGCTGCAGTGTGCGCGTGTAAGCAGATAGGAGGCTAGAAGTGATGGAGGAAAGGAAAGCACGGAATCCAACAATCCCCCTGATGGGGGGGGAATTGGAGAGGTTACAGCTCTGTGTTCGATTTCACAAAAAGCATGTCATCAATTTGCCAAGAGGAGACCTCCAGGTTTTAGTCAGTGATCATGTAATACCTGCGATTGAGGAGTTAATTTACCAAATTCAGGAGGAATATATATCCCAATTTGTCATTGGGATATATAGATGAGAGCATCACAGAGAGGGCCAAATATCTTTTGCGTTACCTGATGGATATCTTTTCAGATGTCGTTTTGGATTTAGTTGAAAACCATAAGTACAAATACGGCGACTTAAAAGCCCGATTTGGAAACTTGGTTTCTCAGGCCTTTGACCAGGCAATGGGCATTGAAGAGAACATAAAGTTTGAATGCGCAGAGATATTTGGCATGTTTTTTTCTAAAGCATGTCATATCAACAGTTACATCTCCCTTAGACGAAGAGGACGCCATAGAGTTCCTCAAGGTGGGATTGGGATTCATTTCCTTGATGAAACCTGTTATCAACATCATTCAGGAACTGATAACAACGAGGCGTCAACTAGAAGATTTGAGACAGACATATGAGGAACAGAACAAATACACGATACGACTTTTTGTGTAGTCGTTGCTGTGCAGAGGCATCAGGAAGTCGAAGACATGTTGCTGTCTCGGCTACCTGAAAGAGAAACAAGAACGCATTGTCGATAATAAGTTGAGGAACAGCGATCCGAAATCTAGCAAAAATGGAGTCACAGTCTGAGCAAAAAGGTTTTCAAAGACGGTTCTAAAACCTTGGGCTGTTCTGCTGGATGGACACCGTCTTTCATGGAGCATCAGGTGGTCGACGATGTAATTGTGTCGTGTCTTGAGAGATAGCTGAAGACGCACCAGAACAAAGGCGACAATTTTATTACAAGGTTTTTTCTGGTGCTAGATGCCTAGCATACAGGAACAGTGGTTAGCAGTTGCAAGTTTAGTGCTAAAAAACATAGAATCCACTCTGATAATACATCTGCTAAATTTTACATATAGGCATCCAGATCCAGAGTGGGGCTTTTTTTTAGACAGCAGTCGAACTCTATTGGAAGAGACAGCAGTGGAGCTGAGCCTGAGGGCATAAGTAACGGAGCGAGAGTGTGAAGGATCCCTTCTGTGAGTCTGTCTTGGTAATGACCTGTACTTGACCAAGAAGAAGACTCAAGCTTTGCTGCTCAATTGAGAAAACCCTTTTGAAATGTTAGTACATAATTCATTAGCCCACTTCTACTTCTCCAAAGTTTTGTCGGTAATCTTAAAAGTAGCTGAATGTTTGGTCAAGGCAAAGAAACTCTGAAGTACTGCAGTTTTCAACAAGTAAGTTAAGGCCGCCGCAGACTTCATCCGAAGTTCTGAAATCGTCCCTCATTGACGTAAACGAAACAAAATTTCACAATTGCAGTGTTTCCGTTAAACAACAGAATGGAATTAAAATCACATGTGAATAAGCTTGTTTGCGTAGCGTCATTAAAAGTCATTCGTGGAATGAAAATTACTGTTTTCCCTTTAATTTAATCTAGCACTTATTTATTTTCCCCTTGTGGAAAAGTTCCCCCGAAGACCATTTTCAGGTAGATAAAGTAAATTTTCTCCAGCCTGACGACCAAACTAAGCTACTTGGCACTCAGCAGATAAGCAAAGCTTGTGAGAGTGTAGTAATTTCAGAAAGTCTTCTGATCACCAGTCCAAAGCGAGGGTTTAAGAAATTCTTAAGGAGGATTTCTTAAACCCTCGCAGTACACAGTTGGCGTAAACTGCCTGACGGATAGAGGTGAGAGGCGAGTGCTATGGGTTCAGAGGGCGAATGAAGGCTTGTATGAACAGCAGGAGTATGGTTGCTGTGGCAGCCCACAAGAGGAGGCATGAGAAGCAGCGATAACCAGAGATTTTTGATGTTGGCCTTGTGAAAGACCACAGATCTCCCAAAATTGTGGAAATCGGCGCAAAATTGACTCGATTTTAGGTTGGTAGTAAAAAATATTGTAGAGGAAGCAAAAAAGTAGTAAATTCAACTGTGGGATTCCTGTATAAACCCTATTCCAATATAACTGAGGACTTTGTATTGACTTCAATTCAATTTAATAACCACAGACATGTTCCCTAACCAGCAGCTGGATGGAACACTGGATAGTTGGATGTAGACATGTTACACGTTGCTGTTTATATCTGCTAATTTTGGGCATGCACCCAACTATGGAGAGCAAAAATACTCTTTTTTTTACTTTTCATTTTCATGCTGCCATTGTAGATATTCAGTGCAGCAAAGGAAAAAAATATGCAGAAAAACCATTGAAGAATAACTCAATGGTATTTTTTCTCACTCTGTCAGCTACGCTACACATAGACCTGCTGCCATAGCGTCTGTCTGACAACAGCTTTACAAGTGCATCAGAATTCAACTCTAAAAAAGACTTTTCACCTCTGAAATGTGATAACCTTGGACCTTACCCACTTGCTGTGTTGACAAAGTACTGCGTCCCATTTTGTTTTGTGTATCACATGTACACTTAAAGTTTTGTGCATTATGTTGATAACTTGACAGCTAAAACGCATGGTAGCCATCGTTGTCTAGCAATTTTTTGTCCTTCAGCAGGGGGCTGGGGGTGGGGGACCTTGCACGCTTGACATCCTGTTCCAACATGTCTGTACTAGTAAACTGGTAGAAGGATGGATAAACTGACTGATGGATTGACCTGTAGGTGGATGACAAGAAAATTAGATGCATGAATGGATTAATATATGAGTGGGACTAAATGTGTTTTTAACATTTCGTACAAGACATACAACTGAAGATTTCCTTGAGGTGTATTACCTCAAGTCAGATGGTTTTACCATTTTCCCAAGAACAGTAAAACAACCTGTGGCCGTTGTTCAGTTGTAATGAAGTGCTTCAGATATCCACTGAGTATTCTGTTACATTGCATTAGTGGGAAATACAGGAGCAAAGTTAACTGGAACTGTCAAGACCTATTGTGTTTCTAAATACATTGCAGCCTCACAGTTGGAAATCATGGATGGATTTTAGAGCTGAAAAAAAAAAAGGTTGAAACAAATTCAAAATATCAATACTTTAATCCTCTGCTGAAAAACAAGCAGAAAAGCAACATAAAACCACTGAACGATAAACTCCAGTCCGTAAAAAGCAAGGCTCTGCCACTGTAGATATTACATTATTAGATATTACTAGAAATCTTTACACTAGACTTCTTTTCACATTGCTAGGATGGAAGCCATTGCAATAACATCTTTTCTGACTTTCAACAAAACTTTGCTCCGGGAGGTAAGCTGGTCTCTTCAGCCTTACTCACATATTTTCGTCAGTAATCAAATCCCTCAAATGAAGTCGAATTTCAGGACTCAGAAAGTATTGCTACAATTTAAAAAAAATAATAAAAGGTAGATCAACAGATTGCAAAGGCACCGTAAAAATCCATCAATCCTTTATCTCAGCCTTGAGCGCTTGTTCCATCTGGAGCAGATAAAAAAAAAAAAAAAACACAGATAAAGATGAGGGAATCATACAGTTGTCTTCCGAGATTAGATTTTGTGAAATCCCATCATTTCTTACATGTATCTCCAGACGCAGCATTTATTTCTATCTGTACTTCATTTTTTGATCTCATCACTGATAGAAGAACCAGTTGGAAGCTTAGATAGCAATAAGTTACATATGCAGTTTCTTTTGACAATGAACGAGAAGACTTAGAATTGGTTTCTGGAATCTCTGATGAAAAAAGTAAAATAAACAGAAGGGTGATTTTGATTTTGCCCGGCTTCCCATTTGAAACAGGCTTCCCGCTGTTGTAATTTAAAGAGAAAATTAATGAACTGCATGGTGGTGGCAGACAAACCACCAGAGAACTCATACATCAAAAGATGTGTATTTAATATTGAATTGTTGTCCTTTTAAAGACTGACTATTGGGGGGAGAGAATTTATGAATGGAGTGATGCTGAAAAACTAACCGTTGAATAATTTTAGTTCTCATTTCCTCCATTGCTTCTCTCTTCCAGCGCCGAAAGCATCTTTGATATGGCCACTTACCCAGTTTATTGATGTAGTGTTTAAGAATAATCCGGAAGTTTTACCGAACCGAAACGCACCGAATTCCGCAGCACGTCTAAATATTATGGTTGTCAAAGTCAAGCTAGCATAACTGACCTACCTATGTGCACGAGTATGAGCCACCGGAACACATCATGCAACACAAGCAATCTGATTGGCTGACAAAGGTTATAGCTTAGCTCTGCACTGCCCCTTATGGGTTTGGCATATTTAAAACAACAGTCTGGTATATTTGTTCATATGGATGAAAAAAAGTTTCTTAAACTGATCCTGTGAACAATGAAGATATTTTTAAATGATGTGGCAGAGATTTTGGTTTTATGGTTTTATGTGCGATCAAAACTCTTTATAGATTTTTTTCCATTATGCACATTTGTTTTTTTGTTTTTTTTGCACTGTTGGTTCAGCCTTAACCTTCAAAAAGAAAGATACATTTATACATCAGAAAAAGTTTTTAAAAATTTGATTTTTTTTCACCAATAATAACTTTCTGTTAAAAAAAAAAATTACAAATAAAAAGCCACCCATGCCACTTTACTTGGTAGTTAGCCAATCCACCTGCATGAGCAAGGCACCAGAGAGCAACTTCTCATGACTGGACCCATTATTCATATTCAGGCTCACTGCAGATAAATGTGATGGGGGATACATGTTAGTCTCAAACAATGTGCAACAAGAAAGAGGAGGAGCAAGGGTTTGGAGCCTTTCTCACACATCAGCACCTTAATATTAATCTCTGTTTACCTGAACAGCTGCAGTAGAGGAAGAGGGCACAATGTTAGCATAGCGCTAAGATAAATAATTCCATAATTAAGCATCTGGTTAGTGTAAACCAAAGTTGTTCATTTCCCTTCCGTACTTGTTATTCTCTCATGAGTTTATATTTGAGCCTTGCAACATTTCTGTCCTTCGTTGTCTTTCTCTTGTCGTCCTCTGCAGTATGTCGTTCTATTTTGTTTAATGCACTGATCTAATGAGCCGGAGGAAGCTGCCACTGTGACATCTAGGCTCTGCACTTCAGAGTGCTAATGCATTAAACATGCTGTGCACTCATGCGGGATCATACTGCACACAGAACTGTGCACACCTGTAATTAAGCATGTGTGCACTCATGCCAACAGGCTGTTTCTGAGTGTGTTTTGGGAGGATTGAAACAGACAAATGAATGTTTCGTTGTAGATTTTTTTTCTATTATTACTATTATTTTTGCAATATTCTTTGTTGCTAATTGATACTGATGTCCTTAAAAAATATTTAATTCAATTTAAGACTCGACTCAGGTATTCGTAACCTGGAGGACGAAAGCAAACATTCGCTACGTTTCCATTACAAATGTGCGCAAAACTTTGTCGATATTCCGCTGATGCCGAAAAACACAATTTTGAAATTGCGATGTTTCCATTAAATAAGAAACTAAATTAAAATCACACGTGAATAAGTTTGTTCGCAGAACAATTAATTAAAAGACAGCACCATTATAGCCTCCCAACTATACTTGTCGTCGTCTTTGTCTTTTCCGCCAGTGTCGTGGGATGCAAGAGAAGTGTTTCCATTCCAGTTTTGTGAAATACATTTTCATACAGCTGATAAACGACCTTATCATAGAGCGAAAACCCTTTTATCAAAAAACTTTTTTCTTTTTTTTTTCAAAATTGGGGTGTGCCCATTATGCAAACTTATTTTTATATTTCCAATTATATGGTCAGTGGAAGGCAGCTGCAATCTTGCAAGCAAAAATACCTCTAGGCATCATCCTTCTCAACAGAAGTTGTGAAGGATGATGCCAATTTTCTGTGCTGTTTGAGAATTGCTAAAACTACAGCAGTAATGGTAGTGGAGCAAGTGAACGAAGCCACTCAGCTCGTGTTGGCCACACCTCAAATTATTAAAGTAACATCAACATCCATACTTCTCTCTTCGCAGTTGAGGACGGTGGCTTATGGGGGAATTTTCCTGCTATAATTCGCGAGCACACATTTTCAGTCTGAAAGCAGGACTTCGCGTCTGTCTTCTCAAAACTTGTAATGCTTGAACTCAAAACTTCTCCTCGCGCTCAGAACTTGTCTCTGCTTGGAGCAAATCTCCGCTTGCAAAACTCTCTGCTTGCTTACGAAACATTTTCTGTTTGCTTTTGGAACAAAATGCACCATCGCCTGGCAACCTATCAGCCAATAGAATGAGCTACAGATCCAACCATGTTACAACATAGTCACAACATGATATCTGTCTATCTTAACCTATCTAATATGTATTTAGATCTAATAGATCTATCTATACAGATAGATAGATCTAAATATATTAGATCTATCTAATATATTTTTTATAATATAAATGTGCTATAGCACATTTTTTAAGTACTTTTGAATTGGGTTGATACATGGTTCAGCATATTTAAATATTCTTAGTGGGGAAAACAGAATAGGAAAATAATATTCTGATATGATGTATGATGAGTATTTTACAAAGCTCACAACCATTCAGATTTTTTTTGTATATTATTTAGTAATATTCATACATATTTATATAAACATACAAACACAAAATACATATATCAGAGAAACAAAGATGATTAAATAACAATTAATACTGAATAATACATATTAGGCTATACATAATTATATTCACACACACACACACACACACACACACAGATAGTCGTGTTTTCATCACTTGTGGGGACTTCTCATTGACTTCCATTATTTTCTACAGCCTAACCCTTACCATCACATACCTAACCCTTACCTTAACCTTTACCCTAACCCTAACCATCACAGACCTAACCACTAACCCAAAAACAACAATTTCC
>CAEGAE010001308.1:0-41876 GCA_903067095.1 Girardinus metallicus
TGGGGTTCCTCCTGAGGAGCTGGAAGAAGTGGCTGGGGAGAGGGAAGTCTGGGCCTCCCTTCTTAGGCTGCTACCCCCACGACCCGACCCCGGATAAGCGGAAGAAGATGGATGGATGGATGGATGGATGGATGGATGGATGGATGGATGGATGGATGGATGGATGGATGGATGGATGGATTGCCACTCTTCCATGAAGCCCAGATTTGTGAAGAGCAAGACTGACATTTTTATTGTCTGTCAACATCTTCTCCATTTTAGCTATAAGTCTCCATATTTGTCATAGATATTTTTCTTGCACGTACTATTCTCCATACGTTCTGTGGACATAGGCACACTCCATCATCTGTTGCTGTAATGTGACTACATGTGAAGGAGTTGAGGGGGTGTGAATACTTTTGGCTTTCTGGTGTGTTGGTTAGGTTGGGTAAATGTTTTCCCCCAGCAGGCCGGTTGCAGCGCTGCGTCTCATGAGCCAAGCAGGAAGCAGCAGGAGGTGGGCATTACAGTCCTTGCATGTTTTTTTTTTTCCCTTCTCTTTTTCATGTGCGGCTCCATCCATCCACCTAACCATCTACGCTCAGAGCAGAGCTGCTTCTCTGAGGTGGATTTGTTTCTCGTGTCATTTCCTTTGGTTACCGCTGATGACACAGAGCCCTCTTCTTGTGAGCCGGCCCCCCTGCTGCTCCCCTCGAATGAAAACTCGCTTCTTCCTTCACAGATTGTTCCTTTGCCATGTCACATGCTCCATTTTTTTTCTTTTCTTGGTGCCCATTTTTGTTAACAAAAGAAGAAGCTTAGAGAGATGACTCTAGAACAAAATCACCTTCAGCTGGATATGTTTGTTTGGACAAATCTGTCTTTTCTGTGGTTTGCAGAAAAAAGTTTTTTTAAGGACACTGTGGTGTGGATGTGGGTAAAAGGTTGAAACTTTGCTGTAAAATATGTAAGATGCTCTCACCCAGGCGGTGGCAAATATGAATAGTGTGACTTTTTCCTCCCATCTCTCTTCCCTTGCTATATTTTTTCTCCTTCTGGATCTTATCAGCCTGGTTATTGCCTTATGATGCAATTCTCATCTCTCCATCTGGGATTTCTCCCATTAAGATGGATTCCACCTGTAGAATTTCACCTGGGCCAATCAGCAAATAGAAGGACATTTCTATTGAATTCAGATTATTTAGCACCAATTTATAACAAATGTCGTCTACTTTACAAGTTGTGAACAATGACACGGATTTTTTGCGCTATTTTAAAATTGTAGTCTGTCTATAGTTTTATCAATGGCAGCAGAGGAAGTGGAGGAAGCTGTTCAGTCAGTGTTGGCCACGCTTCTAAATATTGAATTAACATCAACAGCTACTTCGTTCAGATAGGTATTTCTATCTTCGAAGTGGAGGACGGTTGTTTACAGAGCAGGAAATTTCCAGTAAGCGACTGGGTAGAATTTAAAACCTCAGCAGAGGCCACACCTCCAGGAAGAAATCGTTTCTCAGCAGCTGCTCTCTGGATGAAGTAAAGCGTAGAACAAAGGACTGTTTTTTATCAGGCGAGCATCTGTTATATGTTTGTATAAAACACACACATCTTTTGAATATGAGCACATAAAACCGAACAGTTCGACTTACCCAGGTAGCTTCAGTATCCTGGAAATCTGACTGCAAAATTTCAGTGGGAAGTAAAAATGACGAAATTTGTTAGCCTGAAATCTGTGATCTTGCTTAGCAGGTTCAAAAAATAGAATTGAATAAATTGAAAAATGACCCAAACAGAATATAGATATATCACCAAGACACTCTAAATTAAACTAAATTAAACTTCTCTGCAATCCTAGAAACTCAAAGTATATAAGAAAATGTATTTAAGGGCTTAGAAAGTGGATTCTGCATATGTCCCCTTTAATATTCTGAGAAATTGTGGGCCATAACATCGCCTTGTTTATTTATAGTACTATATTTTTCTTGTGTTTTATTGGGCAGAGTTTTACGGGCGGCCATGGTTTCTCTTCGTCAAGCAAACGGTCTAATCTGCAGTTGTGCATGGCGTGCTGGGATTGAGTTTTAGCAATTTGCATAATAGCTTAGTGTTTGCATATGCACAGGTATTGGACACTGATGCTTGTTTTTTGACTGTGCATGTTACAAACACACACACGCACACCCACGCCCTCTGAGTGGGTGCAGATGCAGAGGAGCTTAGTGTCTCAGCGCAAAGCTGAGCAAATCGATGCTGGTGGGTGCGTTGACGCGTGATGAATTGAGGAGTTAATCGGTCAGACTTCCCTAATGACCCAGCATATGAATGAAAAATAAAAATAAATTAGTGGAAAGAAAAGCTTAGCCTGTATCCATCCACCAAGGCCTTCGGCGTTATTGATTGGCCCCCGGCAGCCTGAAGCATGGCCAACCCTGCAAATCTCCTGGCCATCTGAGCGCATGCTAACAGGCGCTGGGCTGCGGACAGATGATCGGCAGCGGTAATGTGCACACCTCATGTCAGAGGCACATACCGCTGTTATATTAGCACCTGCTAGCTCAGACAGAGCTGCTCAGTAAAAAGTGAAGGCTTTCACAGGGGACGGTTTGCAATTAATCTTGGGAATCGTAGAATGACTGTGGTGCATGCTGGGACTCACTTTGAGTCTCTGTGTGCGCCCAGCTCACTTAGATGAGTGAGTTCATATTTAGACTGTGTTAAAGGATTCCTGCTGTTTTCCTCTGGGTCTAATGAAAGTACCAGCTGGAGAAGCTGGTCTAATGAAACCTGTAGTATTTATGTGTAAATCTGGGTATAAGAAAGAGTTCCCAACTTTTACTCAGATGATGTATTCATTTACAGTACATGATGCAACCATCAGCCAGACTATCCTCTGGAGCTTTTACACAACGAATGAGGATGATAGTTAACAGATCCAGCAAATTCAGGTAAATTAATCAAAATGTTGAAGCACCATGTTAGTCTTTTCCTAGTGTCAAAGGAAAAAAATATTAAAAATGACATTTGATAACCAGTTTTTGATGAATACATTAATTCAAATTGAAAGAAAATGTTAATATAAACAGTCTAAAATGAACATCATTATGTTGAACACAGTTATCTACCCAATAGGGCTGAAGGGCTACACTAATGTCACAATATAATATAATTCACATTGTTCTGCTCATGATATGATATATATCACGATATTCAGCAAACTACAGTTTGATTCAATACATTTTTAAGATTTTCTAAAAGACATTAGAGGGACAGAGTGATTTTGGTGACATTCTGTGACTGTTCCATAGACTTGGATTGAATTAATTGAACTGATAGTGTGATACTGGTGTAATAAATGTTGTTTTTGTTATATATTTGCTGTGTTTAAATGTTATTTGGTATTTGGTTATGCAGAAAAGGAACCTTTTTTGTCTTATTCACTTATATTAGATCAAGTAATTTATCGATGTCATTATTTAATTGTAACTGGTTGTTTCATTTCCTGTCATTTTTAATGAACATGGGCAACTAGGTAAAAATGTCATGTGTGATAGCTGTCATTTAATTTATGTGGATTTGACATAAAACACAAAGTAGGATTTAATGTATTGATACTCGCGGATGAAAAACCTGTACTTTCTGAGGAAAAAAATATTGATAAATATTGTAGAATGGATAAAATTACACAGCCCTATTACCTGGTAGTTTTTACACAGCAAAACTTATCAAACAGTAAATAATGTGAGTCTTTGGTTTATGTTTGATGCAAAAATCGAGACAGATTTCAAGTGTTACTGATATCTCGTCACTGGTTCCCCAGAAACTACAGAATCGTGTCAGTGCAGTCGTGCGATCATGTTCCTTTATGATCAGAGGATTATTAATGAAACACTTACCCATCATTTAACTGCCTCTAGACTGGATTCTTGTATTATGGATTGTTTGAATTCAGCCAGGCTTGTATTAAGCATATACAACTGGTCACAGTAGGTAGCAGCAGTACAGTAGTTACCCCTTCTCTCTTAATTTCCAACTTCCAATGAATGTGCTTGTCAAAGTGCAAAGCTCTGATTTAATTTCTCCATCGTCTCCGCAGGTCATCTTTGAAGCGACCGTTTCCGAAGAGCGGCAGGGTTACATCGCCTTGGATGACACCGTGCTGCTCAACTATCCCTGTTGTAAGTAGCAGATTCCACCGTGTTCACAGCCTACCTGCTGACCCTCACTGACCCCTCTGAAAGCATCCAGCTGACCGTCCAAAAACCTCCACATCATCCCAGAAGTGACTACAGACCACAATGCCTTCTGCTTATGGAGGAGAATACATAAGCACATACAGCCTGCAGCTGTCAGGCTGCTGGAGGTGCAGCTTCGCAGCGGGGTGCCGTCTCTTTGGTCCCGCTGAATGCCTGACCTTTACATCCAGTCTTCAAGCTCCCAGATGGGACCTTGCAAAACTACTGCGATGCCACAGGCGAAGGACAGCATGTAGCTGCTCTGGCAGAGAACATTACGTAGCTGGAATTTGGTTGAACATTATACTCAGTCTTTTGCTATGCCACATTCATTGTTCGGGGAAATGATCTTTTCACTGTCCTTATCATCATCAGTTATGTTTGTGCTGCTGATCCAGACATGCAGAATGGATCACTGGGAAGGTTGGGAGGAATTTCATGCGTAGGTGCCAAAGTGGTCCAACTGTCACAAAGCTCCTTTCTTGGTCCACTTTTCCCCATCATCCTCTGGCTCCAGTTTGTACAGTAATAAACCAAGGCGCTTATATGGAAGATACTCAGCTATTCATTTCCATATTACCGCATGGCTACAGTTCCCATGTTGCTGCGGATGGCATCAGAAAGAGTCACATAAACAAGACGCAGTTAGTCAGTGCGGTGCACAGCAATGCTCACCTGTCACCATTACATCACTCATTACAGGGTGGCCCAGATCTGCATGCTCTGCATCATAAAAGTGTTCTAAAAGCAGCAAAGGTTGTGAAACTCGTCCCATGAAAATGAATATCTGGTGTGCACTAGTTAGTTTCTCATGCACACCAGAACTCTTGCACAAGAGAAAGTTTCCTTTTTATTTTTTCATTCAGTGTGTCTTTAGGGGCTCCAGAATATAAATCTACATATAAATTTCTATCATATGCTACCGACCTGAGAAATCCTTGCTTCTCTCTTCCCACCCTGTAGATATTTTTTCTAGATTCACCACTGCCCACATTGAATGTTTTTTGTCAATTGCAGGATGTCTGGATGTCAGTTTGTGACCTTAACCTTAAACAGATTTGGGTTATGAGGCAGGACAATGATCCAAAGCTCACCAGCAAGTCAAGCAATAAAAGAAATGGAACTTTTTGAGAGGCCCAGTCAGGCAAGACCTAAATCCAATTGCGCAATTTGGCCTGACCTTTGAAGGACCTATAATGCTCAAAAACCCTCCTAGATAGATGAATAGATAGACCTTTAATCTTAATTAAATACAATATAATGATGGTTACAGGTATATTCCTCTTTGTGTTGTTGCATTTTTAGAAATGTGTCCTAACCAAAGCTCTGCTGCTACAACACATCATCTAAAAATACCAGTATTTTGAACTGTTGCTGGTAGTGACGGCTGCCAAGATCCACTCTGACTTTAGTGAGAACTGGCATATTTTTATTTTCTTATTTTTTGCAGCATAAATGTAGAAAAATGTTAATGAATGATAATGTGGCGTATTTATGACCTCATGAAATTCAGATATCCGTTTTCTGGTGCTCATGAAAAGCAAGACTGACTGTGAAGTATAAATCACTGAATCCTTGCTAGATAAAAATAAAAAAAAATGGAGGGACCTGAAACTTTCAAAATCGGCACACTTACCAATTTATTTTTAGTTTGGAATCTAAACTCTATGGAGGACCAGAGCTGACAACTAAGAAATAAGAAATAAAAGCATAAACATATATTTAGTTTTTCCTTGTCCTCACACATGAGTTTCCATCAAGAAATGTATATATTTTCTTTTTCCCCTAAACATGCTTTTTTTGTCAAGAAAAGTAGTTATTTTGTTTTGTCATTTCCTTATACAAGCCCTCCTTTTGTCATTGCCTCCTCTCCTTTTTCTGCTGCTCGTTGTGTTAATGAGGAGAGCTGCCTTCTATGTCCAGCTCTTCTACTATTGGCCAATACAGCTTTGGAACCAACGTCACTGCGTCAGACGTTGTGGGGCGTTTATGTGTGGCGCAGTCGCTCGGTGCCATCTTTACAGGCCACAGACCAAAACAACCTTTATCCCGGTGGTTTTATTGTGTTACCGACTAAAGTGAAGTTAGTTTCGAGTTGAATATTGGATACTCCAATATCCGCCGAGTAAGCGGCGTTTAGCTCAAGTTTGATCCGATTTATGAACGCTAATTTCGGCCAGCCGTTCTCTACCGCTCCCTCCTCTAGCGCTCGGAGGTTCACTTAGGGACTGTCAACAAATTTCCGAACCAAACACTCCTGTCAAACAAATGTTAATAAATGCCTTGCCTTGTGACCAACTGATACAAAAAAGTGGTAATTCATGCTTTTACATGAGACACACTACCCTCTATTAAAATGTCAAGTCATATTCAATATTTTAAATTATTTTAATATTAAATAATCTAATGTTTTCTGCAATAGCTTCCATATTGTGTGTCACATTGACTAGAAATCAGTGTATAATTGTTGTACTAAACTGTACATATGAGGCACATGCATTTTTATTCCATTTTGACTACATTTTTATTTTTGTTACCTTTTTTTTTTTTGTTTAAATTTAGTATTTCTCTTCAATAGTTTCTAGGTCATGTGACCTATTGAGTCAAAATCAGTGTGAAATTGTTCTACCAGCCTGTCCTCAGCCTCTGCTGCACTCTTTCCCTCTTTGGAGTGAGATGCAATTGCACAGTGACTCAGTTTCCTGGGCTGAGGGACAGTGCTTCAAAAATCACAACGAGGTTGGTGCCATGTTGTGGTTTTTTATTTTTTATTTTTTTTTGCCAGAGAGAAAAAAAATGATCAAAAACAATTCCAGTATTTACCTGTAAATAAAAGTGGATACAAAATAGCTTGTTCGTTGTTGTAGCAGAGGTTCTGAGTAAGCTTTCCTCCATCTTTGTTTTCTGCTTAGACAGCATCACTGAACTCCAGAAGTGCTGCGTTCATCTGTGTCTTTCCTCTCTGTCTGCACTCCAACAGACAAGGTGCCTCATTTCTCTCGGCTGGGAGACGTGGAGGTGAACGCCGGCCAGAACGCCTCGTTTCAGTGTGTCGCCACGGGCAAAGTCTCTGAGACGGAGCCATTCGTGCTCGAGGTAAGAAGACATGGGCGACTGAGGGATTTCTTATTGTCATCTTTGGTTAAAATATTGATCTTGATCTAGGAGAAAATAAATGGTGCAGATAAAAAATATCTAGTTTTCCATTTAATTTAAAAACACAATATTCAACAATGTCCCTTCAAATGTTGAATCCAAACTATTCTGCTCTAGCCTGGCCTCTTCCTGTCCTCCTGTGCAATTCCATTCCATTAAAATATTGCTTCACAGACAGTCGGTCTGGGTTTTCTCCTGTCCACTTTGATTCCTCCGGTAGAATTTCAGAACAGAAGAAGTTGTGAACGATGATACCATTTTTCTGAATTGTAGTCTGCCTGTAGTTTTAGCAATGGTGAACGAAGCCGTTCAGTCCGTGTTGGATGAGCTTCCAAATATTGAATCATCATTAACAGATGTGTTACTGGGATCGGCTAGTCTTTCTTCGCAGTTTAGGATGGTTGTTTACAGCGCAAACGGTTTCCAGTAAGCATTGGAACATGGAACTGACGCGTTACATACGTCACGGCTAAGCAATAAAGATTGGGTGAAATTTAAATTTTCAACAGAGGCCACGCCTCCAGGAAGCAGTCGTTTCTCAATAGTGGAGGGTCCAGACTCAGTGGACGAAGCGAGATGTAGAACAAGAAGCTGATCTTTACCGGACTACTTCTGCTCTGATTATTTTTAGAAGACAAATTCTTTCTGTCTTTGAACTAAAAACCAGGATTTGAATCCAGAACAAATGCAAGGTTAGCAGGTCTGTTAGTGATGGTTTTCATGGGATGACTGTGACCAAACGGTTTCTTCCCATCCATGATGTTGTTTTGTTGGAGACGCTGAAGGGGATCCGAATAGAGGTAGAACTGCATGTCATCAATGTGAAGCAAAGTCATACTCTCTGGTGATGTCTCAGAGTGGAGGCATATACAGTAGAATAATAATGATGGCAGGTTTTATGGATATGGTAAATGTCAGGTCTTGTAGCTGAGAGACAACCTGGTGAACAGCTGCAACACTAAACCCAACCCAATGTTCCAGGCAGAAACGGGTCAGAACTCCAGCAACTAGGAGAAGCTAGTGGCAAGAAACCTAAAATGATTGAGTCAAATCAAACAGTTCAGAGACGACAACACCAAATACTGAGGGGAT
Source organism: Girardinus metallicus (assembly GCA_903067095.1). Classification (NCBI taxonomy): domain Eukaryota; kingdom Metazoa; phylum Chordata; class Actinopteri; order Cyprinodontiformes; family Poeciliidae; genus Girardinus; species Girardinus metallicus. The sequence continues at coordinate 8,460 of CAEGAE010001308.1, forward strand.
GTATGTAAGCTGTAATAAATTGATTCTGTAATAAATAAATCTCTGATTCTCTAATCATTTAGCAAATGGAAATAATTTAAGTGATTCAAACTGAACTAAAACCAGAGAAGTTAGATTTGATTTAACTTGTATGTGCGTGTCGTTTTTTTATTCACTGCATGTAAACTTCTGTTTTCAACTGTGTACCCCACTATCAAGTTTGGCCTTTTTAGGAAGGCCTGGATGGCTGCATGATGGAGTTATGAGGCTGGAATTGCTTTTCTGTTTGATGACAGGACAAACTACCTCAGAAGCATCTTTGATCATTCTGAGCAGCAAACAACCAAAGTTATTTATAGTTATTTCACTTTTCTGACTTTCTCCTAATTCAGAAGACATGAGTGTGGCGCATGCTCCAGCTGGACCTTTAAAATCTCTAAGGGTTCTTTCACAGCAGCCCTGTTTAGTCCGCTTTAATCCAAATCTAGTTTGTTTGCCTAGAAAGTCTGGTGACTGCTCCAAAAGCAGGAAGTGGACTACACAGCAGGGCATTCTGGGTAAATATAATCAAAACAAATGCGAGAATCAAAGATATGGCACATGGCCTTTTACCGAAGACAAAATAGAAATCGTCTTTTATGTTTAGCTAAAATCTGACGCCACCTCATTTTGGTTGGCATTTTGTGAAGCAGGAAGTTGCGCTCATGTCTTCTTCAGAGGTTTTCATGTTGCTTTCTTCAGTGGTTCTTGGTGCAGTGCCACCACAAGCAAGGGGAGTTTTACTTAGTTTTTTTTTTTTTTTATATTTTGCAAACAGGTTTTTTCAAGGGGTTTGGTTTTTGTTTGACACCTTGCAGTGAGAAAGCAAGCCACACCAGCTGAAAATGTAACAAATGTCACAATGTTGGTCCAAAATCAAACCAAGTCTGTTGGACTATCAGGTGTGAAAACACCCTGAAGCACCATCTGTGAGGTCAGACACTAACGTGGGACGAGAAGGCCAGGCTCACAGTCGCCGCTCTAATCTAACCCAAACGTGTTCTATTAGGTTTAGATCAGGGCTCTGCAGGTCAGTCATGTTCTTCCACACCAAACTCATTCAGCCATGTTGGAACAGAAAGGGGAAATCTCTAGACTCAAAGTTGGGGAAGATGAAGTAAGACAGTAATGCAACTGTAAGTTTGTAAAGCACAGGCATAACCTCTGGATATTGAAGAACATAAATCCTTTTGAGCTGAATTATTTCTAGATTTATTAATCAGAGGTGCTGCTTAAAACTCCGGGTCCATTCTCCTGTAATTGAGTATAGCGTCACTAATAATCCTGCAGTACGGTTCAGATAAATGCTGAGTTTGAGAGCCTGATATTGTGTTTTGATCATTTCAGTGCTGCTGGGAAAAGATCCAGTTGCACATATGAGAGGTTATTAAATTAGCGCCTTTTGCCTTAGTTCTCTGGCTCGGACGGGTTTTGGTTTACTAAAGCCGAAAGCCATTTCTCTCGTTCACCAACTGAAAATAGTTTCAATTTCCCTCGTCTGAATATGAGCTAATATTAGTCTTCAAAAACCCTTCTCTGAATGCCTCAATCCTCCTCTAGCTTTTGAAGCCTCAACATCTGAGTGCTTTTGAAATGACGGCTGCAGGGAGAAGGGGCATCTCACTATCCTCCCAGTGCCAGCCTTTGTGTTTCTTTTTTGCGATGTTTTTCTTCAAACCCCTTTCTCACTGTGTTCGAGTGTCATTGACACATGAAAAAAAAATCATCTAAAAATGTTAGTTTATAAATTCTCGGTCGTGGCTACAGCTACGCACAGCATGTGGGAGACGCAAACAACTGAGAGCTTTTCACCTTGATGGCAAATTGCATGTGGGCATGTCGGTGTGTGTGTGCATGTGTGTTAAGTGAAAAAAATGAAACTGAAACAGCAGTCCGTGTGCTATGCCAATGAAACTATTGTCTCCCTTGTATGTTTCAGATTTTTGTTGCTTTAATAAATCAATCATGATCAGCAAAATTTTGCTTCTTTGACCAAAAACTCTTTGATGTCAAAGTCAAAACAGATTTTTACAAAAATAAATCTCAATGAAATAAAAATATGTATCATATGATAAGTGATTGCATTTCCAATTGGGCACAAAACTTTGTTGGTATTCTGCTAATGGTAAAAAAAAAACACAATTATGCAATTGCAGTGTTTCCATTAAATAAACAACACAGTTAAAATCACACGCAAATAAGTTTCTTTAACCAGATAAGATATTCAAAAAACAAACCGCGCCGTCATCCTCCAACCTCTTCCTGTCGTCTTCCTCGTCTTTTCTGCCAGTAGTAACATCCTGTTGTTGATCATGTGACTTGTGTGATGTAACAAAAGTGTTTCCATTGCGGTTTTGCAAAACACACTCATTTTGATGAAGCAAAATACCCACCAGATCCGAGCGAGTTTTTTTCATTGCTGCATTTCAAATAAACAAATTAATTTTCATAATATCAAATAAAGAAATCGTATGGTCAGTGGAAACACAGAGTCTGTAGGCTGCTCTTAATCACGTTCAGTTTTCCTCCATTCTTTGTTCAAAACTGTTCCAGATATCTCTCTCTACTCTCCTATGTCAGCGAAGTCATGGTAACCTGGTGTCCTCTCTCCAGACTCCTCCTTCACAGTCTGTCTGGTTGTCAGAGCGACCTGATCCAGGCTGACCAACACATGGATCATATTCCTTCATGTCTTGATGATGATTTAACTGAACTCAAAGGAAATATTCTGGTCCTTAAGATTTTTTTTTTTTTGCATCCATCTCCTGGCTGGTACTTTTGCAGTTATGCAGTTAATTGTCATTATATTGTAGAAATCAGTTGACATTAAAGGTTGTTTAGGAATTTGTTTTTGGCTAAAGAAAATCCAAATTTTGCTGATCATGACTGATTTGTAAACTACTGGCACCAGTTGACTGGACCTCTGTTGAATTAGATCAGTCAGTTTAAAAGGGGTGAATATTTGTGAGAAACTGTAACTAGTAAGAAAAAATATTACATCATGCACACAACATAAACATTCTCCAAACTGCATCCGAGTCATTCCCAGCTCAGACCTCTGGTTGTCAAATCGATTTCCTTGTGAAAATCAAAAGCAGACATTTTACGTTCTAATCTGCTTATTGTTTGAGCGAGCCGCATGTATTGCATGTCCTGGAAGGAGGCTTTCTGAACGGCAGCCGGCTCTGATTTGGTCCTGACGGGTTGAGCCGGTCGCCGGTCCGCCTGCGGCGCTGACACATCAGCATGGAGGCAGCTGAGGAGATGTCAGCTGGAAACGACGACGAGCCGGGAGGCTGGAGGAGAAGCCAGCATGGTTACCGCTGACATTTATCACATATTCATTATCTCGCCTCGCCACATAGCAGACTCTAATCACCTTTTGTTTTTGTGTGTGTGGGGGGTGCGGGTGGGTGTGTGTGTGTTTCCTCAGTCTGCTGTGTTCCCAGTTTTAATCACATTGATGAGCCTTAAGTAAACATGTCCATTTCCCTCTGTGTGCTCTTTGTCTGGCTGTCAGCGGAGAAACAGCGTCGTGCTCGACACTTCCTGGCTGTCACGGCTGAGCCACAAGCGGCTGATGGCGACGTTTCAGGTGGAGGCGCAGCGCGGTGAGCAGGACCTCTACCGCTGCATCACCCTGTCCCCCAGGGGGGCCGCCGTCTCCAACTTTGGAGAGCTCATCGTCAGAGGTGAGCAAATCCTGCAACGGTGCAGAATATCTGCGGGACAAAGTGGAGGATTTCAACATGGAAGATGCAGGGCAGGAAGAAGAAGAACAAAAAAAGAGAGGTGTGGACGTGCTAACAGAAAAAAAAAGAACCCGAGAAAGAAAGAAACAAAAGGAAGTGAATAACGGCAAGGAAACGATTAAACACACAGCAGGGTGCACAGGGATGGGAGACCAGGCCAGGGAAAATATTAGTGGGGTGCAATAAAGAAAAAAAATTGTATATATATTTGAATTTTTCATAGGACCCACTCTTAATAATAGTACATAAAATACAAGGTATACTACAAAAACAAGGCACACTTAGTGTGAATGGATTCTAGTTACCTAGTTGCACATACATATCCGTATGCAGATGAATATATGATCCGAACATTTGGGTCACAATCAAATGACTGAACTGTTACACCAACAATCTACAACATAAAAAGAAAAGAAAAAAAAATCTATCAGACAGGTGCAATAGGAAGTAACCACATTTCTATCTGTTTTCTATCTGTAAGAGAATAGAGGGTTTAATTTTCTTCACCTATGAGTTTTGCATCTTTACCAAATACATAAATGAAGTCCAAGCTGCCTCCGCTTCCCTTTCTGTATTTATGTTATTCTATCCAGAGGGAAAGCTGATATCATTTGTATAATCCACTATATATAATCTGGTCTTATCCAAAGACAGCAGCAGACTCTTTGGCATACAAGAGACATATTGAATTTATTTATATTTGATTTCCTTTCATTTTTAATTTGATTGACTTTTTATTACTGCGTTTTGAATCCATGTCTTGGTTGAAGAAGATGACTATGTACGCCATTCTTAGATCTGAACCCGATTCTCTGAGGAGGGAGGCAACATTTGAACATCTTTCAATGTTCCTGGTTTTCACAATTGTTGACTGTATGACATGTTTATGAGCTTTTTTAATGTTTTCATGATATAAAGCTCTTTGAACTGCTGTGCTGCTGAAATGTGCTACACAAATGAACTTGATTGACTGATGAAATAGATTTGCAAAGTACTGTAGTGTCAAACTTTAACTTAAAATAAATAAACTTCTTGGATCTTTTAGTAAATCCAGCCTTCATAGCGACACAGTCGGTTCTTGTCTGATTGAGTTAGAGATGCATCAGCGGCTGATTCTAATTAAAACCCAGCTACTATAACCGGCAGGGAACAAAATGTCTTTGTTTTTAATTAACTCTGTTGGTTTTAAACATAGAAAACTGAAAACACACAGCTTGTCAAGTTGAGTAGATGTACCTTTCACAGAACGGTCGGCTGTCACTACTTTGTGTTCTCTACGATAAACAGAAAGATTGGAGCCATCATAGAAAATCACTGTGAGTCACTGATTTTAATGACAGTGTTTATACTATTTTTCCATCTACTGTTTAAACTATTAAGTTATTGTATTTACAGGACAGCCAGTTTAAATGACTTAGTTTTCTTGGCAATAAACCGTTTTCCTTTCAGTTTTTTTAACATTGCATATTTCCCATTAATGAGGTTGGAAAAGAATGAGGTAATATTTAATTATTTAATCATTTAATATATTAAGTGAGCCACAGAGCCACTGGTGGCAGCAGCAGGTCTCAGACCTCTGGTCTAGCAGATGAAGGGTGAGGTTCTGTCTCAATGTGGCCAAAGTTCAAAGTTCATTTTTATTTTATTAATAAAGTAAAACTGTGAAGGTAAAAGAAGGAAATTGATCCAAGGGACTAATTAGTTATACTTCCTGTGCCAGGGCATATCATCATAAGAAACGGAGTTAGTATTATATCTTCAGTACTGGGGTCATAAATGGGCCAGGACCAGTTCTACAGGGGCACTGGCCCCTGTTGGCCCCTGTCCAGAGCCGCCCATGGAAGGAAGGACGAAAGAAAGACAGGCAGCAAGAAACAAGAAAAAATGAATTCAGGAAGAACAACAACAGAGAAATGAGGACAATCAAACAAGAAAAATATTTTCACATGAAAGGCTCAGCTCAGGACTCAGGTGTGCACGTACAAAGAAACCCAGACAAGACTATCAGACCGACACCCAGGTGCGCACAACTGAAGAAACGGGCGTAACAGGTGCAGGGATTAACTAATCAGAGCCCACGGGGAAACACACAATGATTACAAAAGAGGGCACACAGGAACTACATGAAACTACTTAAAACCCCACACTGAGAAAGAAATACACGGGTCTGCAATGAAACAAAAAAAAACCACATTGTGACAGCTTCAATGTTATTGTTGAAAAAGTCGGGAGCTAGCAGCACTTAAGATAAAACTAAAAGCAGCTCTAATAGCATGCTGTAAAGGGAATACACAAATATACTCTGCTAAGCATTAAACCGGTGTTTATATGTTTAGCTGAAACATTTAATGGAGCATTTAAAACGATGAATTGTTCCAGAAGCTAAGCTAGCTTTGTTACTAGCATAAGCGGCTCAATTTTCAAAGTCTGGTTTCTTTACTCTTTAGCTAACATCTGTCACAGCTCTGGTTAATACAGGATTATTCCACACACGCACTCCATGTTTCTTTGTGTTGTTTTGTTTCTCTTCATCTGAAGTAATTTCTTCTGTCTCAGGAACAAAACCAGTCTTCTCATTGCTGCTTCTGTTGTTGGAGGCATTTCAGAACAAAGTGCATCGCCCTCTTCTATAATTCTGAAAGGGATTTCATGAAAATATTTTCTTTTTCTTTTTCTTTTTCTTGGGATTTAGGTCCCTTGCGGTTTCTTTTTGCTTTTGTTTATTATTTGGTTTACGGGCATACATAAAAATGACTCACTCCTCTACTGACCCTGCCTTCATCCCTACACTTTTGACAAGAGCCTTTGAAATAATCAGCATTGTGATCTGATCTGAATTGTTCCTGGTTAAGGGTCGCACAAGGGTCGCCTGGGGTAGATATATTTGGATTTTAGGAACAGAATTCCTGAACAGGCCGCAGTTCCAGTTTAAAAGGCCACAGTGATGATTACCTAAAGAACCGTTAAAGCTCACTGGGCGTTGGAGTAAGTACATCTTGGAACAGAGAAATTAAACCCTTCATGCTAAACGATTGTATTTGCTTTAAACATCGCTATGGAAACATTAACTTGCCAGAGCTTGGAAATAAATTCAGGAACAGAATCTCGTTTAAACGACAGAACATTATCTGTACAGCATATCAAGATTTATGTTATTTTTGTCATTTATTTACAGGAGATTAATAAATCTTATAAGCCTTAGATTTGTGTTTAAGACGTCTGTTTTTGAGTGATCTAATGTGATAATCAGTCTGGCTTAGACAAAGAATTTTGGGTTTTCTTTACCTATATGCCAGATAGTAATATCAGACAATCAATTAATTTTATTTGTATGCCACATTTCAGCAACAAGGCAGTTCAAAGTGCTTTACATCATACAAACACAACCTAACTTATGAAGTCTACAATAATGGAGGGCCACTCTCCCTCCACACGCACCAGCCCAGTTAACAGGAAGTAGATTTAATGAGCTCACAACAGATGACCTTCTCTGTTCCAGTCCCTCCCACGCCCATCGCCCCGCCCCAGCTCCTGCGAGCGGGCCCCACCTACCTGATCATCCAGCTCAACACCAACTCCATTGTTGGAGACGGACCTGTTATCCGGCGGGAGATCCAGTACCGGGCCAGCCAGTCCACCTGGAAGGAGACCCATGTGGTGGGCTCACTCACCTACAAGGTCTGGCACCTGGAGCCAGACACAGAGTACTACATCAGCGTTCTGCTGACCCGACCCGGGGAGGGAGGCACCGGAGCGCCAGGACCACCGCTGGTCAGCCGGACCAAGTGTGCAGGTGCGTGCAATCACAGTGGATGCTTTTCCACAAATAAAAATATGAACAGTGTGGGACTGTTTGTCTTCAACACCCTTTACTCTGATGCACCTACTTAAAGATCTAGAGCTCACCTTCTAGGTGTTCTGTTCTGTGAAGGACTGTGATGAGAGAGTCAGTCAGTCATGTCTCACAGTGATGGCTGCATCATGCTGTATCGACACCTTTTTCAGCAGGAAACAGTGAAGTTGGTGACAAAATGTGAAAAAGTTTCAAAAGTGTTAAAACTTTAAAGGGGCATAATTATGTATTTTCCTTCAGTTGTTATAAAAATGCTATATATCAAATATGACTTAAAAGATATCCATCCAACCATTCATCCATTGTGTTGCACACTTATCTCTAGTGTGGTCAACAGGCGAGAGGCGGGTCACTCTGGACAGGTTGCCAGTTCATCGTAGGGCCTTGAAGGAAATTTGATTCTATCATTTAACTTCTTGAAATTGGGCCTCTGTCTCTTTCAAAACTGCTGCTTCGCCTTCAGGAAGTCATCAAAACACGGCTCCACTATTAACCCTTTAACAACGTTTTTAGCGGTGTTCCACTGAGAAGTAGCTCCTATAATGAGCTCAGCAGATGTGCACTTCCACCAGATGTGTGTTAATGTGGCATGATGATATTTGTGACACCAAGTTGAGTGACACACACACTGCACTCTGACAAGCTGCTCGGCTCCGTCTCCTTCTGCTCGCTCGGTCACTTCTGCTCGCGCTCGGCTCTGTGTCTACGTTCCAAACTGAAGTTGTATGTAAATGAACCACACCACCATGAAAGATTGCCTTGCAAATTCTGCATTAAGTTTGACAAAAAACAGCCAATCACAATTAGCAAATTGGGACACCTTTTGCAGCGTGACGTCACCACAGCGGTAACCAATCGACCACAACGATCAATTATTAATGATCGCAAAATAAACAGCAAGCCTGGAAACATTAAACTGTAGCGAACTGAGTGTTCTGTTTTTTGTGTTCTTCGTGTGAGAAATGTTTGCTTGATTTTTAGTGTTGAATCCTAACCCTAACCTGTTGTTGTCAGTTGCCATGGCAATGAGTCTGCGTGTAGCATAGCCGACAGAGAGCGAGAAAAAATAAGAAAACAAGTGGTTTAGTTATTCTACAACAATTTTTGTGCGTTTTTTTTCCTTTTCCTTTCGGATACTGCAGTAATTAATAACACCTAGATCATCAAGTTTTATTTTGTTGGTGCTGCTGTTGCTATTGCAGCAGCGTGGCCAAGTCCCAGATGTTTTGGACAGCTGAGTGGTGGCCATGTAGATTTAAAGTTCAAAAAAGTCTTACTGTCCCTTTAACAACAGACAGTTGGGTTGTGTTTGCTGCCGTTGTGTCGTCCTAACACTTAATCATTCAGACAAAGGATATGGGACAGTCAAAGTCTTCCATCTTTCTCCTGGTCCTTGAAAAAGCAGACCATCAAGGTCAAAATGTTTTCTACCTTTTTGCTTCATGTCACGTTAGCGGAGCCGTTTAACTATAGCTCATCTGTCTTTCAACCACATTGTTGCTCATTTTTGGTAAAAAGGCCAGCCAGACGCTCTTTCAATCAGACCTGTCACCTGCCACCGTGCTTGATCCGCTCACGCCGGCGCCTCCACTCAGCCACATCCTGTCAGCTCCCATTCCTCATGTCTGCTGCTTTCTGCCCCGAGTTAAAGCAGAAGACAGCGGAGGCTCTGTGACACCAACGTGGCATGGATTCGTTTTCTTCTCGGATTCTCGTTGAGACTGACGTTTCAGATGTTCCAGCTTTTATCAATAACTGATGGCCGTTCTCAGAGCTAAAACTTAAATGCTGTATGTATTCTTTAGTGTGACTAAAAATGTTCAATCTAACCATTATGAGACATTCAGCCTGCACTTCAGAATTTGTCGTCAAAGCTGTAATAACCTTGACAAACACTTCTGTAATTATCCAAAGCCCAGTTTCCAGTGTTAAACTACGTAAAAATAATTCATGTATTTCCTCATATACAGAAGTCATTTGTAGGCTTACTTAGTGGCGAACATGAGGTGGGCAAAAATGGTAATATAGCCTGGCCATCCTGTGCCATTCTGCTCAGTTAAAATCTCGCTTCACAGCTCAGTCTGGGTTTTCTACCATTTACTTGGATTCTTCAGAAATTATGTTCTTTTCCTCTATTGATTTGTTCTAATATTTTAATCAGGCCAGCGTGCGACATGGAACCAAAATATCAACAGACTTGGAGTCAGTTTTTGATGTTTTAATCATAGTGTAGAAAGTCATCCAAACAAGTGTGTCCAGCTCAAAACCCACATGATCTCCTCTTGGTAAGTATGAGTTTGTGCACTGACAGTCTTTCACATTTTCTAAAAACAAAACACTCCAGGCAATGCGGACAAGCCTTGGAGATAAAAAGAGCAGATCAACAGGGAGCGTCCCACCAGGTCCACTGTCCTTCCATTCCTCCTCTCTTTTCTGGTTGCCTGGCTCCCTCTGTCTCTGGGTAATCCCTCTGATTAGGCTAATCATGCAGAATGTCGGCGTGGGGCCGGATCGGTCGGGGACAGGACAGAGCCTGCCGGGGCGCGGCTCTAATGATGACTAATGCCGTCTGAAGCAGAAAGTGAACTCTCTGCTTGTGACAGATCTGATTTTAACTGGATTGTGACTATTGTTAGTTTTTCTTTTTCTGCACCTAAATTTTTGCCTTTATCTTTAATGTGTTTTTTATTTTGAAGGGCAACGCTTTTGGCCGTCTCGGCTGTCGGGGCGTCAAACTCTTTGGCGTGTTTTGTGCTCTTGGAAAGAGCAAACCTCCTTAAAGTCAGCAAACACTTGAGGGATGTGTCTGTCCTCTCAGAAGTGATTTCTCCTTTTTGACATTGCCTCGTTCATGTGTGTTATTAGCTTGTGATCCATGTCTGGCGACGCAGCAGGGCTGCAGCTATAGGCTCTCCAGTGCTGCCTAAGAGTCATCCACATCCCTGTGCTGCGCTGCCATTCCAAGGGCATTTCGCTCAAAATCCTCTATTTAGTACCGCTGAAGTACTCTTGGACATTCAGGCCAGGCTGCTGGACAGAAATACCCTCATTAATGCTTGAAAGTGGACATTTAGCTCAACATCCACATGTGTAATCGGAATGTTCACACTTGACAGCTGTAATTAGGCTTTGTCCATTTATACGTGCCAAACAACCTTCTCCTGTCAAACTATATTCATTTAACAAGTTGGGAATCTGGCGTTCTGTGTTATTCTGTGACACATTTTTACCCATCTGTAGGCACAGAATCTGAGTTCACAACGTCTGCTGCAGGTTTCTGCCTGCTTTTGCTTGTTATTTTTTCCAATTTTATCAATCACAAGAGAAGGTAGAAATATACTTTTAGATTTTTCTGTGCTTGTAAAACTTTCCTCTGGGATGAAAATTTGCATTTTCCTTTCCCAGATTCAGTGAATTGTGTCAAAAAATGCTCATTAAAAATGCTGAAGTCTGATTCAGAAATTTATATAATTGCTCATTATTTTGTAAAGACTTTGAATTAAACAGGAAACATTTGTAAAATAAGACGATAAAAGCTTTGGAAATGTGTTGATACTGACATTAGCGTTGGGGACGTCTGTGCTGCTGCAACGTGTTTAGCATTGAGATGCTGTTTTAGCCTATCAGCAAAGCTATTCAAGCCTAGCTCCTTTTAGCACAACTTAAACACAACAATAGTCCTTTATAATAGTAAATCCCAGAGGGCCAAGAGAATCGAATTTGTTGATTGTCTTTGTAGTTAATCCTATCTCTAACCCTATCAGAAACATGCTTTGGATTCTTGTATGTAAAAAAAAATAACAATAATAAAAGTGTCAAAATTTCTGGCCCTGTTTATAACCTAACCCTGCCTAAAACTTCTCCATACGTTCATCTTTGACCTTTCTGCTGGGTTCATCGATTTTCATGAAGCTGTTTGTTCACTGATTTCCCCCACAAACCTCAGAGGTCAAAGTGACAAAGGCGTAAAGACTCTTTATCAAATAGGAGATTTAAGTAGACAATGGGTTAACCAATTTTATAATTAAAAATAAAGTCAAAGGGGCTTCATTGTATTTATTAAGAATGATTTGTAAAACCATTAAGAAAATTTCTCCTGCCTCACGTGTCGGTGGACTCTATCTTATAAAACCCCATTGAAATGTGCTGCAGTTTGCACTTCCTGCATGATGAAATCTGAAACTTTTGATTTCCTGTCACCACTTTTACAAGGCCGTGTATGCCCATATCTCACGAGCTCAATGCATTTTCATGTAATACTTTATTAGTAACGTCTCTGCTTCCTGTCCCTGTCAGAGCCCATGCGTGCCTTGCGGGGCCTCACAGCCACAGAGATCCAGCCGCGTCTTTTGGCTCTTCAGTGGGAGCCACTGGGCTACAACCTGACACGCTGCCACACGTATACGCTGTACCTCTGCTACCGCTACTCCATGCCGACGGGGAGCAGCGGGGGCAACAACGCCACTGTAAGGGAGTGCCTGTCGGTGGACCGCAACACCTCCCACTTCACCCTCAGGGACCTGCCACCCTTCCGGGCGGTCCATGTGAGGCTGGCACTGGGCAACCCAGAGGGCAAGAAGGAGAGCCGGGAGGTCACCTTTCAGACAGAGGAGGACAGTGAGTGGGAGTTTAATTGTTCTCACTGCATGCTAACAAGTGTTACCCAATTGTATAGAAGGCACATGTTTTCGTTTGTGTGTGCAGTGAGGCTTGGTGTTGTCAGGGAGACTTAGCTTCACAACTTCTTACAGTTGTAGTTGTTCCTTTATGCTCGGATGATTATTATGCAGTGCTTACAAAAATCCGGGCCTTTAGTTGTGTAGCGCAAGCAAAAAAAACCAAACACAAATATTGACTAAAAAGAAAAGCTGGATCAGCATAACTAAACGGAAGATCAGCCCTTTAAATGGAGACTAGTGAAGCATTCATAAGTCAGTATATTGCCAAGAGCAAAATGCTATAATGATTTTGCTTATCTTTGTAATATTTTCCTGTGGACTTCAGCAGATTATGTGCAGTCTAATGCAAATTTTCCATGGATGAAGACCCAGAAGGTCAAAGTCTTGTTGTTATGTAAAATTGGTGAGACATTCCCATGTAACTGAATATGACTTCGTAATATTTGTAGTGTGGTCAAGAAAGTTGGAGAAATTGATCCTCAGGATATGCAGTTAGTAGCATTTCATCATCCCTTCTTATTTACATTACATTTGAACATCTAAGCATAAAAGCAAGACAATCACTGTCCAGTCTCACTCTAATTGTCCATTCCTATATACTGTATGTCTTAATAACTAAGAGAAATCAATTTCTTAAAACTGAATGCTTTACAGACCATTTCTTCAATCTATTGCCTATTGGGCTCAACTATCAAATGCCACTGAAGTGTTTTTTTCACCTTATGCAAAACACAGCAAAAGAAAAATAAGTATAATAAAAAAAACCTGTTAGACTTTTGTCGATCCATGCTCTGCCACTTGTCTGAGTATGGGTCACAGGGCAACAGGTCCAGGAATAACATTAGACATTGACCTCTCCAACAAGATCCTGCGTTCTGGGGGATCCAAACCAGCTAGGCCAGACGGGACACATTATCCATCCAGTGAGTTCTGGGCCTTCCCCAGCGTCTCCTTGAAAACAACCAAAAGGAGGCATTCAGGGCGCACCTTGATCAATTCTCTGAACCAACCAAACTTTCAATGCCGAGAAGCAGCATCTTTGTCTTAGGTTCCACTGAATTACAGAGCTCTTCACTCTATGTCTAAAGCTAAGTCCAGCCACATTACAGAGGAAACACATTTTGGCTGTTTGTATCCAGGATCTTGTTCCTTTGGGCATTATCCATATCTCATGGCCATAAGGAAGGTATGGAACGTTGACCGACTGGTAAATCGAAAGCGTTCCTTTATGGCACTGCTCTCTCTCACCACAACAGACTGAAGCAGCCCCTGCATTACTGCAGAAACCCCAACCCATCTGTCCAACTACCATTCCATCCTACCGTTACTTATGAGCAAGACACCATAATATTTAAACTCTTCTGCTTGAGGCAAAGGTTTTCTCCCAAGCCACAGGAGCAGTCCACCTCTTTTTCTGTAGAGAGATCAGTGTTTTCTTTTTAGCTATGTTGAGTACTTGCTTCAGATTACCTTCTAATAAAACTAAACTAAGATCAGGATTGGTTGTTTCAAAGAATTCTGTAATGAGGCCTTGTCCGCAGTGATATGGGTACTACTCCAGTCAGTGGCAGTACACAGTGGACTACAGTGTACCTGAGTTCACTTTCAGGACTATCTGGTCTTCATAGACCAAAGCAAGAGCTTTATCTGCATTTTTGGCACAAAGTCCAGCTCTTTCCTAGACTTGCACTGGACTCTAACATGGGAGTTTCCAGTTATTCATTAAGAGACTGGGATGAGAGTCAGTTCCCAACCAGGAAAAGGAATACTGCTGCCTCTGGGCCAGAGGTCTCTCTATGGGAAGGAGTTTAAGTATATTAGTGTCTTGTTTGTGAGGGATGAGATGGATGAACTGATTTGGCACTTGGCTGCAGTAATGGATATGCTGCCAGAGCCTTTGCTTGTAAAGAAAGAGCTGAAGCAAGAAGCAAAGTTGTATTTGAAAATGTTGATTTTCACCGACATTCACAGTCCAATCTCATTGAGCTTGAACTATTTCACACAAACGAAAAGGCAAAACTTTGCGTTTCTAGATGTTTGAAGCTGGTGGAGACTTAGCCCAAAAAAACATGTAGCTGAGTCTGCAGGGAAAGTTGCGTTTCAATGCTTCTCCACATTTAGGAGCCACTCTGTAAAGTCAGTCAAAGAAATAAATAACATAGATGGAAGTTTGTTCTTCTAATGTGACCAAATAGGAAAAGGTGGTTAGAATACTACCAAGTCCTGGAGTGGTATGATTATTATTGTATTGGAAGAGTAAATGATCTAATTTGTCATACTCTACAGTAAATTAATCTATTTAGTATCACTCCACAAAGGACGGTTGTGCTGCCATGATGTAGACGTTGCGCAACATCAGGAGCCAGGATCTCAATGTATCCTGATGTCTGAGGCCGAGCCCGGCCAGTTTTCCTCTGTCCCCTCCCCCTCGTTTTATCCTTTCTAGCCCTTATGTCTTTTTTCTCTTTCTCCTTTATTTTTCTCTGTCAAAAGTGTTTGCACCCACTAGCATGCCCACACAACACTCCATTTACTCGAGACTGTTTGTTTCAGCCGAGGCTGTTTATTTTGTCTCGCTTTAGTTCCTGGGGGCATCGCTCCAGAGTCTTTAACCTTCACTCCACTCGACGACATGATCTTCCTCAAGTGGGAGGAGCCTGTAGAGCCCAACGGTCTCATCACCCAGTATGAGGTTTGTTTTCGCTTTGACCTGTTGCATAACCCACTTCATGAAATTTACAGTGCATTTCCATATACTAATAAAGCAGAGGCTATAAATACATAGGAGAACAAACTTACAGAAAATTGTAAAACAGCCAAAAACACTGAGTTCCTTTAAATCTAGACTAAAAACCCACCTGTTTGAGTTACTTTTGAACCATAATAAATGATACACTGACCAACATTTTGATGTATAATTACGACATTTGGTAAAATGTAATTGTTGAGTGTGTACTCTATGACTTTGTATTTTTGTGTTTTTATGGTGTAAAGCACTTTGAACTGCTTTGTTGCTGAGATGTGTAGACAAATGAAGTTGATTGATTGATTTCTTGATTGAGATGGATGCTTCCACAAGAAGCCAGTGTTAAATGTCATTATTGACGACCAGGGCTGACCATCCAGCCTTCAGGAGAAGAAGCTAACATCTGTTCAGATTTTTTCCTTCAGGTCAGATATACAGAGACTGTTTCTGTCCCCGAGCTGCATCTGATGAACAAACACCCAACAGCCTGAGTAGCCAGGCTGTTTGATGATTTTTGTTTTGATCAAAAAATCAAAAATAGGATTTTTTGATTTTGTCATAATTCTTTTTCCTTTCTTTATAATAAAAAAATGGCTACAAATAAATCTACGTATTGTTCCTTCATCCTTATTTTATTTCCCTTAAAGTTTATATATTTATACTAGTGGCGGGACTCATTAATTGCAAAGTCTGTAATGAATTAATTGTGCTTATTTGAATTTTAATAGAACTGTGTGTCGACAAAATAAGCTCCAATTTTATTGAAAAATGCTGCTAGATTTTTTATTAAATAGGCATGGGAACTCAACTAAAAATCTATTTGTTTCTAATTTATTATTATTCAGCTTCTTCATCATCCCATTGGTGCAAAGTGTTTGTCTATCCATTCAGCTTTTCAGTGTTTCAGGAATTCCTGATCATTCACAACACAGCATTAGCACCTGCGCTGCTGCTACATGTTTAGCATTGAGATGCTATTTTAGGCTTCATTGACAGGCCAACTCCTTTTAGCATAACTTCAACACAACGATAGCCTTTTCCGGCGTCCAATCAGATCAGTTCTGATTGGACGCCGTAGCCCCCAGTGGGCCGAGAGAAGCGTCTTTGTGTTGTTTGCGGATGTCGCTTGTGCGTCAGATTTATGGGCCTATCAGAAACAAGAGGATTCCTGATTTATAACTAATGTCTTGATGCTGTGAGCGCCTGAAAAAAAAGTCTAATTGTCTGTGCCATCGTCTTGGCAGATAAATCAGATTCTGTTGCTTTTTTTTTTAAATCTGGTGGTCTCTGACCTACCAGAGACCAATGTAGTCTGGGCTTTCAGCTCTGAAGCCTCACTATTGATGACAATCTCAGAGGCATTCAAGAGAGAAATTAGTTCCACAAACACACACTGAGTGATGGTGTGACTGGTTCACACACAGATGAGCTCCACTTGCTTGGAAGGTTCAGATTGGACAAATAACACAAAGAGTCGACAGAATAAAAGACGGCAATGAAACTTTTATGTGATTGAAAGACTTGACAAGCTGACTAGGCTTGATGCAGAGTTCAGAAAAAAAATCTCCTCAGTGGGATCCATCAGCAGGGTTTGATGAATATTTTTGATGTCTCTGAATGTAGTACATAAAAATATTTTTTGTGTGCACAAAAATAACAAATTACTGACAGTCTAAATAGAAACGTGCTGCACATTGTCATGTTTCGATCCAGCAGTGAATCCTCACTGTATGGCAGAATGAACTCCATAAACACTGATAATTCATTTAATAGTGTTTGAAAAGCTGCTTGTTAGTGTCTGGTCATGAAGTAGCTCTGGTGTTCCCCTCTTGGGTGCAGCTAATTGGACCCAACGAAAACAGTTTTAAAACCTCAATGTGCTGTCACTAGCTCACCCCTTCACCTCCCTCTTTCCCTGCAGTTCTGCACAGTGGATGGATAGTTCAGCTCATTCTCCATACATTAAATAAATCTTTTAAACATACAGGAATCCCTAAAGCTTGGAAGTTGTTGATGGCAGCCCACTCTTTAAAGCTGTGAATATGTGCAACATATCTAACTACTGTGTGTTACCAGCTACTTTAAAAAGAGTTAAAAAAAAAGAAAAAATGGTTGTCAGGTTTTTTTGTGGAGCATCTTAATCATGGTCATAATCTGAGTCCTTCCCAGTCTGGTTTACCACGTTTACCCAACTCCTGTCCGTCTGCTCATGATCAGATTTATGCAGGTGACTCTTATTATTTTTGCACCAGCTGAAAATCCTTGAGGAGTCATCTTGCATCGTTTCTGATTTGATAAATAAGACATGCATGATGTTTACAAAAAATGATTAAACAGAAGAAACTCAATTATTTTCCTGTATGGTAAAGCGCAGGAATTAGCTCTGGGGAAATCATGGACTCAAATCTGTATTTTTAAAGGTATTTCTGGCTCTGCTGGTCGTTATTTACATCAGATCAGAAAATGGGGAGAGACTGGAGAGGGGGAAAACATGTAGCAAAGGACCTAGAGTTGGGAACCGAATCCCAGATTCAAAGAGGACAAATAGCCTGTGGATATGAGGCTCCACCTCTACACCAGGCCCCGCCCCCTCTTTTTAACCTGACTTTTAAAAGTCAGGTTAAAAATGTGGTCTATTGTCTTTTTTAGAGATCAAAGGTTTTAGAGAAGTGAGCTAGGCACTTCTCTAGTGCTAGGAAGTGGCTAGAACCACAAAATAGGACCAGAGTCCTATTCCATTATTCCTAGCTACGATATTCAGGCTTTGAACAGTCTAATTTTTTCAAAGTAAATGCTTCAACCAAAACAATTTGTCAATTTCTTTTGGTTGCATTTACCCAGAATGCCCTGCGCTGTAGTCTGCTTCCAGTTTCTGGAGCAGTCTGCGGTCCATTTGGCGTTCACACCAGAGAGTTCATTTCAGTCGAACCCAGACCTGGATTTGTAGTGTGGGAGTCCGACTGTACATTTTGTAATGAATTTTGAAAATAATTAGAAGAAAAATTCACAAATATAATTTAATTTAGTTATCTGCATCACACAGCCACATTTCCTTACAAAAGACAGATTACATTTTGGATAATGATCTCCCAGGTGGGTAGAAAACATGTATATGGTCAATATAAACCCACCTATTTACCTATGAGTGTACAAAATGTTCTGTGGAAAATGATTTCTCTTCATACCCAGAAAATTCAGGTTCAAAATTACAAATACGAAACCTCTGTACAAAACCGCTGTCCATGTTAATTTCCTACATGTTTCTCAGGTTTTAAAATTTCATCCCGTCTCCCATGGAGATCACTGCTTTGACTGGAACCAATATTCCCTCTGGAGCTCTTTGCAGTCATTTGTTACGGCAACTTTAAGCATAAGATAGAGGAGACTATTAGACTATACTGTCCCTAAAATGTGTCTAGAAGGTAATTGGTGCCTGTTTTAATGACTGATGGAAGCCGTCGAGCTGGAGAAGCAGGTCTTAAAGGCTCGACTTTCTTTGTGATGCAGCTGGCAGGAAGTGACAAAAAGATCTGCAGAGTCTGTTAGAGGTGGGCGGATCGGTAATATCGGTGCCGAGTCAGTATCAGTACGGGATTGATGCTGGTTAGATGGATAGTTTAGTTTCAGATTCTCTTCTTGAAATGTTATTTTAGTTTTGTGTTGTAGGCTCTCAGCTACAACACAAAATCAAAGCATAATCAAAGATTATGATTTCATTTATTCTCACTTGGCGCTTTATTTAGGAAAAATTCACACACATCAGTTTGTTAATAAAGTATTTTGTAGACGGTTACAAATGTTGTCCAAATTCCTTCTTAGGTTTGAACAAAATTAATTCAAAGAAAAAACCACAAAAAAAACTAAGAAGGTAAAAAAGATTTGTTGGTATGTCAAACTTAAATGAAAAGTATGAATATCGGTATCTGTCGCGGCCTTCTATGTTCCAAAACCAAAAAATCCATCAAAAGCCGTGGGTGATAACAGGTGGTTTGATTTGCACGCACTTCCGACTTGATTGTTTTGTAAAAATATGTATGATTTATTTCTTGTAAAAATTAGTGGCAAAACAATTACTAAAAATCTCTTATAACTTGGTTGAAAACGAACACACCCAGTACCCGGTGTGTTCTTAATTACTCAAATTAATAGGAGGATCTATAATTACCAGTGTAATATTACCAATTCCAAATATACAAATTAACTACAGATTTTGGTTCTAAACTAACTTAAATATATTCTAACTGTCCAAAGAAGAGAATTAAATTGGTAGAAATTACAATTCACAAAATTTTGCATAAATGGCCACAAGTGTCGGCACCTGGATCAATATCGATATCAGCAACACACGCCCAGTATTTACTTTGGATCAGATCAATACCAAAAATTTGCACGCCTCTAGTATCTGTGGCTGAAAAAACCTCAATCTCAATCAGTCCATCATCAAGAACTTAGGAAGTTCTAAAAAGAATTTTCTGATTTTTCCACAATTATAAAAGAAGTTGGTCACATATTTGGACTCATGCAAGTATTGAAATATTTCCTCACATTTTCTCACATGGCTAAGCTGAAATGATCTCTCCAGTACATTTAATGGCTAACTAAGCACATGTTTTGTTTTGTTTTTTAAATTTGGAAAAAAAAGTCTGATAAATATTTTATGAAGAAATTTTCTTTCAGAATCAGCTTGGAAAAACAAATGAGGTGTTATGTTCATGTTATTTATGATTTTTCTTTCATCAGTCTTGTTTGTTCCTGTTTCCTTTTTCCGTCTGTTTATCGTTTGCAGATCAGCTACCAGAGCATTGAATCCTCTGACCCGGGCATCAACGTTCCTGGTCCTCGCCGCACCGTCTCCAAGCTGAGGAATGAAACCTACCACATGTTCTCGGGCCTCCACCCCGGAACCACCTACCTGGTCTCTGTTCGGGCTCGCACGGCCAAAGGCTTCGGCCAGACCGCTCTCACAGAGATCGCTACCAACATATCCGGTGAGCCTGCAGTGAAGCTGATAGATGTCCTGTGTCTAACCCCAAAAGATGATTCTCATCAATAATGAAACAAGAAGCCCTTTTTTGAGATTTAATATTCCACTCTGTAATAAACAGCATCCAAGAAAACCAAAAAAGAAAAAGAAAAAAAAACCCATTCCACATTTCTCACCAGCAGAGATGACGGAGCGAGAACATGCTTCTTTCTTCTTCAAAAAGAACAAAATTGATTTCCTCATATACTTTTAAATTATACAAATTATCCTCATTCATGCACAGCCAAAATGGCTTTCAGATGCACACTCACTTTATTGGAGAGAAAACAAATTATAGCTAACTACAAATGTTCAGGATGGGTAGTTTGAGGGGAAAACAGCTTTGTATTGTGTTCTCCCATGGAAAGGCCAACAGAACAGAAATTAGAGGCTAAGACTGCAGGTATGGAACGGCTGTGAAAACATTCCACCTCTTAATGTGAGTTGGTGATTTCTGTCCATTAAATGTGTTTAGGCTGTAGACACTACTGGGATGTATTTGCATTAAATGATGTGGAGGCAGTAGAGAATTGTGTTAGTTTGAGCAATGAGAGTCGTTCCCACCTGTTTGGAGCCGCTCTGTGGTTTCAGCTTGGGAGTTGTTAATTACCACTTTTTAAAATCACAACTCTGAAGAGAATCACATAGGGTTTTTACCATGAAACATTTTTTTTGTCTCACATGCGACTCACATTATTCATCAAAAATGGTGTGAGCCTCAAGTGCATCTTCCATGTCGAACATGGTTTTCACATGGGATTTTTCTGTCAGGAAACATGGGAGAAAACTAAACAGAACCGAAGAACCAGAAACAAATTAAAAATCCCACAGAACTAGGAAAAGAGAACAAAATACATCGACTTCATAAAAGTGTGCCTGTGTTTTATAAACACGGACAAAAGAGTTGGATATTTGGCTTCGATAGAAAGAAAGATTGACAAAAAAAAAAGTTAATTTATACCTCAAAACTGTTCGATCTTTTCTGTTGCTTTGCAGTAATATATATCCCACAATATTTATTGCAGATATGTCCAGGTAGCCAACAAAAAAATACAGATTTTGCAGATTTGCGTACCTGACATAATTGAAAAACAAAACAAAAAACAGCCATGTTTACACACATGCTAGCATTAGCAGTGCAGCACAGCTAGCCACTAGACAAATTTAGCTTGTCTAGTGGCTCCTTAAATTTAACATGTAAGGAGTTTTATCTCTTGACAGTGCTTTTTTGGCTTTGTAAATAAGTAACGTTGTCTATGAACTGTTAGAATATTACGAATTAGTTCAGTCAGAACTCCAGTTTAAGCTAGCTACACAACTAACCTAGCAGGTCTTTAAGGAGCTAAAAGAAACTGAAAGGAAAGCAGATCGGCTCCATTTTGTTAGCAAGAACAAAAAATATATGGAATATTATACTTATTATAGTGAACAGAACACACACATACACACACTGGTCCTATAGATCTCAGCTGTTTGTGTGTCTATTGGAAGCAGAATTACACAAACATTCACCTCCTCCATTCCACCCTGAACTCGTATGTTGTTCTCCTAGCTACAGCTCTTTACTTCACTACACACTTCCAATTAATTTACAATCTGTAATAAAGCGAGGAAAACTCCACCTCAGAGCTCCCAGAGTTTTGCTGAGGTTGTGCAACTTTGACATAAATCCTAATTATGTTTAAAAGCCTCTTGTTTTCTGTGTAGCCGGCTGCTGCTTCCCGTCAGCAGACAATGGCAGCGTGTGGGAGGTCTACTGGTACACAAGGGATCTGCTTGAGTAATGAAAAGAGATCGCGCTCCGGCTCCTTTCATGTGCAGCTGAAAAAAAAAAAAGCCAAAAATATCTCAGCAAAAATCTTAAAAACATTAAAATCGGCAAAGTTTTGGGGTTTTATGTGGAATATTTCTGTGGTGTGCATGTCTTTGACCTGTCTCTCTAAAGTGTGTGTGTGTGTGTTTTTTTCCAGCCCCTGTGTTCGACTATGAAGACATCCCGTCTCCGCTGAGCGAGTCAGAGAGCACCATCACCGTGCTGCTGCGCCCTGCCCTGGGGAGGGGGGCACCTGTCAGGTACAGCTAATAAATGGTCCTCAGCTACGCCAGCGCTCAATCACTGCTGCTCTGCACGGGTATTTATAGCTGCAGTCACAAAGAGCTCTGTGGGGCATTGGGAAGTGGTTCGGTAGGCAGCAGACGCACTTCAAAAGCAAACGGTGTCATGTTATGCTAACCTAGCTTCCAATTCTTCGGTTAAAAGGTTTAAGGAGAATGTATATATCTTTTAAACCCCATTTTATTATGTTAAAAAAAAAAGTATTTAATTAGAACAATCGTTAATACAGTTGAAACCAGAAGTCTGCATACAACCTTAGTGAAGTTACATCATACTAAACTTCTCTTGTTTTAGGGCAGTTATAATTACTTCTGTTTGCAAAATTCTACAACGGTAAGAGAAAGAATTTCAGATTTATGCATTCATGTCTTCTAAACCAGAAGTTTACATACAGAATGATCAGCAAGGGAAAGCCCAGATGATGTTTTATGGCTGACATGGACGATGGAGGCAGAGACATGGAAGAGTCAAAGCGCAGACAGTCATAGTAAAGTGGTCAGGGTTTATCTCCAAACAAAAGGACAAAATAGCATGCTGGTCATGAGCAACTGGCATGGACAGGAACCAACCAAACACAACTAATAACAAACAAAAACCCAGCAAGGAACAAAAGCCAAACAGGAACGTAAGTCGCGTAGGAGACAGGTGAGTAGGACAACTAATGAGGGAACACAGGTGGAAAAACATGAGTTAGATTGACAGGAACAAACAGCCTGAGCTAGAGATTACTGAAAAAGAGATTTAACTATGATCAAAAGTAAATACAAGACAACTAGAATAAAACATGACTATAGCTAAAAACTTGAAGAAAACTGAAGTAGCTACGAGGCAGTTCAAAGTGTTTTAGATCATAAAAACACCAAAATACATAGTCATAAAACACACCATATAGTCAGCAATTGAGAAAACCAGGAACTAACATGACATTTTCCCATTGGGGATCAATAAAGTATATTCTATTCTATTTTGATGAGTGCCATCATAAAATATGTTGATCCACGTTTCATTTATTATGTCTCAAAAGCAACTCTACAGGTGAGTTTTTAGACTTGACTTTGATAAAAACAATCCACAAACTATCGCTAGCTCTTCTTCCTCGTCCGCCATGCTTGTTTCCTCTCAACTCACCTTTGATCTCTGGGGTTTTGCTGAAATCGGTCAGTATGTTGTCTTGTCTTTGCTGGACCCCGCACACTGTGGTGGAAATCTATGATTTTTTTTATTTTTATCACCAATCAACCGGCAATTTTAAAACGTTGCCATGTGAACCAGGCAGCAGTCTTCTTCCAGAACTAGCTTGTTTTTGCTCCATCTTTCTTCCTTTCAACTATAGCCATCTTCCCTGTCCCTGCATAAGGATGATGGCCTCCTTATTTCACATGGGAGACGAAGAGTTCAGGCCCATGTTCTAAGTTAGTTTTACGTCTCGGATACTTTTTTGGTTATTTTTATTCACATCTGATCCACCTTTTTTGGAAGTAGATGAGGTAGTTCTTGGTTTTTAGAGGGTACATGAAACTTCTCCATAAAGAGCAGACTTGGGAAGTGACGGTCTATTTCCTCACCTTAACTTTGGATCTTGGCAGCTCAGATGATGGACTAAGTTATAGAGTGTTCAATGCTTGGGATGTTGTTTTATAAGCAAACCCTGTTTGTTCACACAGTAACTGGAATGACTGGAAACTAGTAACAAAGTAGTTGATTCTTAAGGGCTAAATGACTAAAGAGAAAAGAGGAGTGTATAGAGGTGCACATCACATTTTTTAGCATTTTTATTTGTGGAAAAACTTTAAAAAGCAAACTCCCAACAAAGTACTTTGAAATTTTTTGACATAAGGTCATAAAAGTGTGTAAAAGTACTTTTACAACGGGCTGGAAATGGTGACGGTAAAAAGTAAATGGTTCCAGGGTTTATCATTCCAATACTGCAAAAAGTGAGTAAATCCTGTAATGTGGCTCGCTCGGTCACTGCCTCACTCTGCTCTGAACTGACAGCAAACTACTAATCATATGCTGACAGCTGCTGGTTGCTGTTTCCCTGTAACTGGCATCCGAATCCAATTTTAGCCTAAATGTCGGATTTAGACAAATCTGATCCACGGCATCTTAATGAAACAGCATTTCTCCAGGAAATAAGGAAGAACGGGAGCTGATTCAATCTGTAGTGTGCTGGGGTTCTGTCACGTAGGACAGCATGGTTCTGTCAGGGTGACCAAGCGTTAAAGACTTTGCTTGCCGAACCAGTTTCATGTAGTGAGTATAAAATAAATCCAGACATTGTGATACATTAAATAGTAGAGGTATTGTGTTCTTTTTTTAGTTGTTCGTCTTACAGCACAACAAAGTAACTACATTACTGTCAGTGGTTAAAAATATCAAAGACTTTAAATTTGCCGTTGCAATTTGGCACCTTGAGATTGGGCCTCTGTATCTTTAAGAAGGAGCTGAAAAAGAGCAGGAATGTGATGATATTCTGAGACTTTGCCTTTAGAATGTCATCACCACAATACTTCTCATTATGCTGCTTACAGCGTTCAGGACATTCGCAGTTCAAGCAGGTGTTTGATAATTGCTGCTGCCGCTAGTCTGGAGGAGCCTTGTGGAGAAGACTGCAGCTCCAAGGAGGAGCTGTGTGGAAATAGGTGGAACTTTGTGGGAGCAAGCGTTTAGACACCCCCGAATGGTTGCCATGGGAACTCCAGGAGTTTAGGTGTTATATATATAGATATATATCTATATATACATATAGATATATATCTATATATACCTATATATATATATATCTATAGATATATATATCTATAGATATATATATATATATATAGATATATATATATTCAGTTCTATAATGTAACAATATACTGAAAGCTGTCTTTGGCTTGCTCACACGTGGGGCTATGACGTCATGTTGAAAGCTTGTCTAACACAGTCTTAAAAATTAAAAAAAATAAAACATTGGGGCCTTTAGCTCCGGCCTCTGTAAGTCCAGATAGTAACTGTAGAGGTCTGATCTGTCTCTCCCAGTGCTTACCAGGTGGTGGTGGTGGAGGAGGACGCCTCCCGCCGGGTGAGGAGGAGAGAGCTGGGCACCGTCGACTGCTTCCCTACGGCTAACTCCCACAGCGAGGCGCAGGCCAAAGGGGCCCCACATTACTACACAGCTGAGCTGGCCCCCAGCAGTCTGCCCGAGGCCACGCCTTTCACTGTGGGGGACAACCACACCTACAATGGCTACTGGAACAGTCCTTTAGACCCCACCAAGAACTACCTTATCTACTTCCAGGCTACCAGCAACTTCAAAGGGGTAGGAACCATTACCCATTACCATTACCTATGGTCCACTCCACTAGTTTGTTCAGCAATTTTTACTGTCGGTTCAGGCTAGAGTCTACAAAAGGTACAAAGAGGAAGTAGTATGGTGTGAGATCTGCCATGTTTGAGTTTTGTTCTTAACGATGACTGACTCATCATTTCTGAATAAAACAGAGAGGAAAAACATTATCTGTCCCTGAAACAACTTATTTATTAAAGGCTTTAAATATTTAATACTATACATAATCCACCTGTATTCTACCTACCTACCTACCTACCTACCTACCTACCTACCTACCTACCTACCTACCTACCTACCTACCTACCTACCTACCTACTTTCAAGCACCTGCTTGTATAACTTTTTCCAAAATGTCGTGAATGCTCTCTAGTGGGCACAGTCGGTAATTGCAACACTCGAATCCTGTGCTATGATTCATAGCTTCCAAGTCCAGTAACTCTCAAGGATTGGTGTCCACCAGTTTTTAGATGTGCCTAGTTTAACACAACTGAACACAACCAATGAAAAGATTGGGTCATCAGCAGGACCCTCTACAATTCCATTGGACGGTAGTGGGAGGAGAATGTGCGGGGTGGGGGCCAGGAGTACACAGAAAGAACCCAGTTTTCATGTGGAGAGACCCTCAGGGTGGGATTCGTTGCTGTAGAGCAGAAGTGCTAAAAGCTGCGCTTATGATACTTTGTAATAATGGAAAGAACAGGGTACTAGGTTTTTGATCCGAAAACCTTTGAAAATCAGCTTAGCATAATATATACTTCCTGAAATTCTATCAGTAAAATATTTGTCTGGTACAATTTAATTTTATAGATCGAAAATAGTTATGGTTTTCCTATTATTTCTATGATTCTGATCAGCACAGGAAGTGCTTCAATAGTTCTCTAATATGATTGGCCTACGCTCCTATTCTTAATGTATGTTCCCCACCAATCACTGACGACCTTCCCAGCATCGTCACCTCCCTCTGTAGGCGCAATTTAGCCCCGAATAACGGAGAAGCGCTTAGAATTTTTTTGGACTGTTCGATACTAACTCGCCTCGATAGATCTTTGTTCGGGTCGGTGTCGGTGAGTTGGTCTCTGTGCGGTCTGCCATGTCTCCTTCGCGGGTCTGAGCAGACATTGGAAGCGGACAAAGGGAAATGCATCTCCGGAGCGCTGAACCTGTTCCCTCTCGCCCAGCACAAAGCCTGTGAAGCAGGCCGTGTTTCTCCTCGCAGCCACAGGCAGATGATGCTCAAACATGTCCGGGAATCATTTCAAAGGCCACGAAGTCAGTTGCTGCATCAAATACTTTATTTTTGGCTTCAACATCCTGTTCTGGGTAAGAACCATTCATTGTCATCCTTATGCTCTGTTCCAGCAGGAGAGTTGGGGGTTATTGTGTACGTTAGGGAGAGAGGCCCAGATCATCTTCACTTTATAGCTCTTTTTTTTTATTTCAGTTTCCACTCATATCGTTGCCTTGTTATTGCTGTGGCCGTGTTCGGGTGCTGCAGTCCGGACAGAAGCAGCTGTTCCTTCACACACGCAGCTAATCGGCTTTTTGTGATAATGAGAGCTGAGCGCTGACACAGAGAACACAGCTGAATAAACCCGCAGCCCTGTCAATGTTAACCCCGCACACCGCTGCGCACTGCTCCTCAGCGACCTTCAGCTCAGCCCACGGGCGCTGCTAGGATCCTGAAACACCGGGGGCTTAGCTCACCCTACACGGAGTTCAGCAGAGGCATGGAACATGTTGTGCCAGCTGGGTTTAAGTGGGGATGTTAATAAAAATAACTTTCTAAATTGAATAAGAGCATGCGCTCTCAAAGCCTACTTTATTAGGTACACCTGTTTAGTATTCTAACACAAATGAGCCAATCACCGCTGCACCAGCCAACAAATTGTGTCTTTGAAGTAAAGATAACTTGCTGAAGTTTAAACTGAGCATCAGAACAACAAAGGAAGATGGCTGAAGTGACACATCTTTAGTACCCAGTAAGCAGCAGATTCCTTGATCTCAAACAATATTCAGACTAGCAATATGTTGGTTGCGCAGTTGGTAGCACTGTTGCCTTACAGCAAGAAGGTCCTGGGCTCGATTCCCAGCCTGCATGGTTCTCTCCGGGTACTCTGGCTTCCTCCCATTGTAGTGGTCTCTCTAAATTCTCCCTAGGTGTGAGTGTGTGTGTTCATGGTTGTTTGTCCTGTCTGTCTCTGTGCTGCCCTGGGACAGACTGGCGACCCCACCTCTCGCCCGAAACACTCGCTGGGCACCAGCACTCCTCCCGACCCCACTAGGGAAAAGGGTGTAAAGAAAATGGATGGATGGATTTTATTTTTGGACAGGTGTTATGATTCATAATCATGGCAAACTGGGAGCAGCAAATTAGCATCACCTGAACTATGACCCCAATTCCCAGAGGTGGTGAAAAGAAGAATCATGGATGCAGAGGAGGAAAAAGTTCAAAGCAGCATTATAATCAGCAGAAATTATATATCCTACTTCCAATGTTTATGTACCCAGGTTTCATATGGCCACAGATTTGAAGAGGAGGGGTAAAAAAGCAAATGAGATGGATTAGCAGTGTGTCATCCAGGACATGTGTCTGCTGCCTGACAGTTGAGCTGTTAACATGCCATATAGTCATCAGACTGACACACAGCTAAGCCTGTGACAGTAAACAATAAAACAGTTAATTACATGATAAATTAAAACATGCTCAATAATTTCTGTTTGCATGATTTATCATTTTCTCTCTCTCTGGATAACAATATCATTGGGGGCAGGGGATGCTGTGGTAGTGCAGGGGAAAAGCACAACCCATCTATGGAGGCTTTAGTCTTCAACACGGCAGTCACAGGTTCAAGTCCCGGCCTGATGACCTTTGCGACATGTCTTCTAGTGATGGTTCAGTCGCGAACGTTTCAAACGTTTCAGCTGTTGGAGCTGGCTCTTTAAAGTGAATGGCGGGAGCTGGCTCCTCACTGAGAGCCATTGCTCTATCAGATCAGAACACTGTTCTTCATTATAAGGGAGGAGCTCCAAACCCAGTGAGCAGCACACAACAGGAGAGGTAAAAAGAGAGAGAGAGGGAGTCGTCTCCCCACTTTTTCTCCATTTTGCTGCTCAGTTCTCACTCTCAGTGTATGCACTCTGATCAGTGGAACTTTGTTTTGATTAGCTAGGCAGCCTGGTTGCCAATCATAGAATAGAATAGAATGGAATAGAATAGACTTTATTGATCCACAATCCAGTACACAAGGTGGGGATCCACCTGCATTGCCGGTGTTGCATCCTAGAAGTATTTTATTTAAATTACTATTTTTTTAAATTTACGGATAAAACACTCTATTCATTTATTTAATATATTTTATTTGCCCAGTTGTTTTTGTTCAACCGCAGAAGCATTACAGAATCTGAGCTGTGTGCTACGTCACTGTTTTGTTGGGTAGCGGAAGTGGTGTCAGTTGGTCAGTTGTAATGAATGTAAGAGCCATATGAATGAAATGAATAATTATTGATGTGACAGGAGCACACGGTTTGACACTTGAGTGGTGGGTGTGTCGAGGTGGGCGTGACTAAGGTATGAATGGGAGCAATACTGGCGCTCTGGCTTGGTATGTATGAGGTAGCGGGTGCGCCGGGGTGGTCATAATTTCTGTTGACCGTGCTGTAATGCCGCTTATTGTTGGCACCATTGTATGGTTTAGCCTGGTCAGTATGTGTCAGTCCTTGTAAAATCTGAAGCAGCCTGGAGTGTATCGAAGCATGCGTCACAGTTTGAAATTCCCTGAGTGTTTGCCATACGACTAGTACTGTAGTAGCTCTGAAAAAGAAGAAACTTTGTAACGGTTTTCTGTCCGTCTGTGCCCATCTGTCTGTGCCCATCTGCTTCTGAGAAGAACAATTCCAAAAGAAAATACACACAGCGTGGGGAAAATAAAGTTGCCAAAACTGAAGAAAGACTCCTGTCTGTTTCGTGAGTGCAACACTGTCAGTTTCTCATCCAGTAGAGCTGCACGGATGGTGTTGAATGCACTCGAGAAGTCAAAAAACATAATTCTCACAGTACACATACAGGTGAGCGTATGTGTGGTTCAGCAGGAAGGTGATGGCATCCTCAACTCCAAGTTTGGGCCAATAGGCGAACTGCAAAGGGTCCAAGTGTGATTGGACCAGAGTGCGGAGCTGCTCCAGGATGAGTCTCTCCAGGGATTTCTGATGTGGGTGTTGGGATTTGGGTTTTCTGTTAATTTGAGTTTTTCTCTGTGTGTTTACTTAGATCTGTTTTCTTTGAGTCTCTGTGATGTCCTGTCTCTCTCCCCTTGATTGCTTCCCAGGTGTGTCTCGTTCTCTTGATTACCTCCTGTGCATTTAAGTTCCAGCTGTTGTCTTTGTCTCTTGTCGGGTCCTGGTCTTATGTCATAAGTAGTTAGTCGTCACAGTCGCACTGTCGAGTCAGCGTCCGCTCACGTTATCAGTCGTTTTAAGAACAGTTGCTACCAGTGTTAGCGTTAGCTTGTATCTCTGTGCTGCCTGCTCATTGTGGACTGTTTGAGCATATTATTCTTCATTAAATCACCATTTTCATTTTTCATCTTGTTGGTGGTTGTTCTCCACCACCAACAACCACGAATCTTGACAGAAGGACCTGACCAGAAGACGGTGAGGAACGCAAATTAAATATCATTATGGACCCAGCAGATCTGCTCCACTTCACCTCAATAGCTCTCCGTTGGCAATAATTTTCTGGACTTATTATCCGAAAAAGATTACACTCTCCTTTTCCACCAATTCAAGGATGACCCATTCATGTTGGACATAGTTTTTGATTTGTATGATTCATTCATTCAAAGAAGGAATGTCTCTGCTCCAGAGTTTCCAGCTCCCGCCCGAGTTTACAGGTCCTGTATCAGGGGTCGCAGCCCTCACTCCAGTTGTTGCGCCGCCCCCTGAGTCTGCTGCTGGGAGCAGACTCGGTGCCCCCCAGTGCTCCTAGTGCTCCCTCCGAGTTCCTGCTTCCTACTGCTCCATCCGAGACTCCGCCCCCCAGTGCTCTGGCCGAGTTCCTGCTTCCTAGTGCTCCGTCCGAGACTCCGCCTCCCAGGGCTCCGCCTAAGTCTCCACCTGCTAGTGCTCCGCCCGAGTCTCCGCCTCCTAGTGCTCCCTCTGAGTCCTGTGCTGGCCCCTCGAGGCGCCGGCATTGTCAGCCGGACAGGTGGTCTTCCCAGGTAAAACTGAAAATGACTATGTCATCAAGGTAGGCTGCAGCAAAATCAGACAGTACCTGATCCATCAGTCTCTGAAATGTTGCCGGGGCACCATACAACCCAAATGCATGAGTTTGAATTGGAAAAAGTCCCATGGAGTCCGGAAAGCAGTCAGTTCTTTTGAACATTACGTCAGGGGTACCAGCCAATAACCTTTGGAGAGATCTATGGTTGTTAAGTATGTGGCCTTCCCAAGCCGCTCAATCATGTCATCAATGCAGGGAGTTGGATTTGAATCAAATTATGTTATTACATTCAGATACCCGATGTCAATGCAGAAACGTATACTGCCATCCTTCTTTGGCACCAGGACCATTGGGTGGCACCACTCACTCCTTGATGGTTCAATGATTACAAGTGACAGCATCAGATTGACTTCCTCTTTCAGTGAAACCAACAGGCAGGCAGGTATTCTGTAACTCAGTCTTCTCGCAGAAGCTCCATGTTTTTTTATACAATGTCATGTTGGACAATGTCTGTTTTTCCAAGATTTCCCTGGAACACGTTTGATTTACAGAGATTTCTCACCTGAGCCTGCTTTTCTTCAGGGAGGTGGTCCAGATCCAGAAACTGAGGTGAGGGTTTTGGCAGGTACTAGTTATCATCTTCCTCCTCCTCTGAAACCTCCTGAATAAAAAAAACATCTACCTTTGGTCTCTCCACCCATTCTTTAAGCAGGTTGACATGGAGTACTCTGGTGGAGCGGGGCTGATCTGGAATGGCAATCTTGTAGCTTGTTTGTCCCAGTTTGCTCTGGATTTCATACGGGCCTTGTCATTTTGCTAACAGCTTGCTGCCAGCACTTCGAAGGAGCACCAGCACTTTCTGGCCAGGACTGAAAGACCTCTGGCAAGCTGACTGGTCGTACCAGGCTTTCTGATGTTTCTGTGCTTCTTCCTTGGGCGCTTGGGCCAATACTGTCATCCTTTACAGTCGTTCCCGCATCATAAAGACATTTACAGCTTGAGACCTCTCTTTGTCACTCTCCCATGTCTCCCTCAACAGAGATAGGGAACCCCATACTTCATAGACATATAGCAATTCAAATGGTGAAAAACCAGAAGAAGCCTGCGGCACTTCTCTATATGCAAAGAGGTAGCCACTAGTCCCAGGCTGTACCGGTTTCACTGACAAACTTGCGTACCATTTGTTCCAAGGTCTGATTGAAGTGCTCTGTCAGGCCATCTGTCTGAGGATGGTATGGAGTGGTCTTCAGGCTCTTAATCCCAAGGAGTTGGTACACCTGCTTTAAACAAGGTGGACAGAAAGTTAGTTTCACAGTCAGTGAGATTTTCAGTAGGAAACCCAACCCAACCTCTATGAGACAGAAGGCAACTGCTTTAGCTTTTATTGATTTCAAAGGAAAGATCTCTGGATATTTTGTGGCATAATCCAGGATCACAAGCATATAGCGATTGCCTAATTTACTTTTTTCTAGGGGACCAACGATGATGATTGGCAAAGACTGAAGAGGAGCTCTGGAGGGGATTTTTAAAGATGACTTTTGGTACTTAGGGCAACTTTTGCAGAACAGAGTCACATCAGATCGGACTCCAGGCCAGTGAAAATATTTTCTGATGCGGGCCATCATCTTGTGCTTTGCAAGATGGCCAGCCCATGGAATGGAATGCCCCTAGGACGGCACCACCTTCTGGACTGGTCTAGGAACCACCAACTGCAATGCTGTTGGTGGTTACAGGATGATACATGATGACATCTTTCAGCAAAGATTCCTCCAGGCTGTTCAAACTTTGTTCAGGATGTTGGTTTCTCTCTACTTTCTGAAATAAAGATGTTAGAGCAGAATCACTGTGTTGCATTTCTATGATATTAGCAGGGATTTTAAACCTCAAAGATAACTCGGGCTCAGATATAGATGATTTCTCAGCAGTGTGTCAAAATTTCTCTTGCTGTCGCCGCCTGCGGGACTTGCGAGACTTCCTGGGTGTGGTTTCCAGGTCCTTATCTTAAAAAAAGCAAGGCGCAGAGTGGTTGCAGAAACTCTTCTCTCTTTCTAGCTTGAGATCCGGTTAATGCAATGTTGCACATATTGCTGGAGTTCAACAAGTCACACAACGCAGGCAGATCTTGACCTGCACTGCTGGAAATGGCAGATTCTAAGCCACACCAATATTTAGAAGATAAAGTTGGCCTTAAGATACAGGTCTGCTGTGTATATGACAACTCATCTCCATGAATGCAGCGGACAATGAATGTTTCCACATTAACTTTATTTACTGGAACAAAGTCTCTGTGCACCAGAGTTTGAGTACTTACTGAATCAATGAGAGCCTTTAATTATTTACCTTCAACTTCAGTTGAGGTCGTCCTTAAATCAGCGCCACTTTAGAGTCGACAATTTGTCTGGGCACAAAACACATTTGTGTCATCTTTGTAGAGTTTTTTGGGTACATTGGTTTCTTGTGTAGGCTGCACAGTGGAGCAGTTGGTAGAGCTGTTGCCTTGCAGCAAGAAGGTTCTGGGTTCGATTCCCGGTCCGGGGTCTTTCTGCACGGAGTTTGCATGTTCTCCCTGTGCATGCGTGGGTTCTCTCCGGGTACTCCAGCTTCCTCCCACAGTCCAAAAACATGACTGTCAGGTTGATTGGCCTCTCCAAATTGTCCCTAGGTGTGAGTGTGTGA
>CAEGAE010001314.1:0-153418 GCA_903067095.1 Girardinus metallicus
ACATGAAGCCAGGTAGTCTGACACCATGGCAGACATTACAGCTGCCACTTTGAACGAAAACAATCAAAGAGCAATGCACATGCTCTGCGTGCTTTTTCATTCTTGTGTTTTTTTTTATTTGCTAATTAAAAAAATATCAATGTACATAATTAAATAAAATAATAATAGCTACTGCAGTGTATGCAGAGCATTACAAGAACAAAGAATGGCTCTCAGTGAGGCTCCAGTCCTGTCTTCTTAGTAAAGAGAAGTTCATAAGAATCGGACTGTTCCTGAATGTCACTTCAATATATTGCAGACTTTTGGGCACAGTGTTGTCCCATATAAGCGACACGTTAGTCAACACCTCTGCACAATAATTCAGTGCAGTGAGTGACTTTTTTTTTCCCATCACAAATGCTTATGTGTCTCTGTACAGCTAGCTTTGCTAACATCAACGGAGCTTACCTTTCTTTGAGCTTTTTTTCTAAGTGATGAAAAAAGTTAGACGTAGTCCCACTGTCTGTGAAAGCGAAGTGCTGCTGAATTAGTTGTCGCCATTGGATTTCTTACGATTTATGCAGCGCAATTCTATTACTGACATTAGACAGACATCTTCTCCTGCTCAGAGGAAACCACTGCGCATGTCTCAGAGCGCCGCGTGCGAGTGACAGGTGGGGAGGGGAGAGTTACAGAAACACGTAATTGGTAAGTCACTTTATTGCTTGGATTTTAATTGGTGCGTTTTGCATATTAACCAATAAACTGGACAGTATGCTGTAAGTTTAGAGATATATCCACAGTTGCGGTCTTGAAATAAAATCCCGAGTCCTCAGCGCCCGAGACCGAGACCATCAAAAAATGGTCTCGAGTACTACAACACTGCTAAGGCAGCTATAACTGTAACATTGCTAGCTTGATGCTGATAACTTCTAGTAGTAACTGAACTACCAGAAACTATTTCCTGGCTGAACACAAAATGGTTTTAACGGTTTATTTTTTATTAGTAAACCACTGTAAAACTTACCTTTGAGTCAGATTATTAATCTTTGAGTCAAATCTACTGTATTCCTCTTAGCTGTACAATATTTCTCTATTACCCCTTCGCGGTTCTCCTTCTCTTCTTCTTCTGTTGGGTCAATTCTGCTATCCAAATGGCATATCACAAAAAACTGAAATGATGCATATCGCCCCCTGCTGGTTTTGAGAATGTAATAGTCACAAGTGTCACAACCCATTGTGGTACATAGTGCCACCTACTGTGCAGAAATGACCGGGTGTCGTGACATGTCAATCATATGGTGGGGCACTGCCCCCCTCCTCCAGCCCCCCATCTAGCTCCGCCACTGGTAAAAGGCAAATCGCCAACTGGTGCATGCTGCTCTGATTGCTGGTGGTAGGTGTCCTCTCTCCCTGTACTTTAGCTGATTTTTGTTAGAAAATCTAAGCTTAAGTGTGATCGTAGGTTAAACGCTACGATGCTGCTCTCCTCCTCCTCGCTACAAGTGCGTGTGCGTGCGGGTGCGTGCGTGCGTGTGTGTATGTGTGCGGTTGGGGGGACCAGCAGGTAAGAATTTAATGCTCATTGTAAGCTTCAGTTTGTTTAAGTTTTTGTTGAATAGTGACTAACGTTCGTAGGTCTCCCTCATATTTGGACCGCTGCTGCTCTTTTTCTCCCGGATTTTGCTCCGGTGTTTAAAATCGGACTGCGGTGTTGTTCAGCCGCCTCCCTTCAAGCGGCGTTTGGGGTGTGGTATCGGCGCGCCCAGTTCGCCTCAGACCGTGGCGTGGCAAGAGGGTCACACCCAGACCTGATGTTTTTAATTTGTATTTTCTAGGTTAATTAGTTTTTTTTATTATTATTATTTTGTTTACAGCCGTTTTGATCCTTTATATACTTGTGGATTTATTTGGGAAGATATTGCTTGTTTTTGATCGGGTTTAAGGTTGTTGCCTTTATTAATTGTTTTCTCTGTTTGCAGTTGCTGAGGTGCGGTGGCGGTGCGGTGATGGTGTCTCCCTCTTCTGCGTGCTGTGATTCCTGAGTTTGGGTTGTCTCACTGCGTCTGGTGTTTTAAAGTGTTTTTGTTTGCTGTGTTTGGTGGATGCCATCCCCATAGCGCCCCTTCCAACAGGTGTTACCTCAGCTACTGCAGTTTCTTTTCTTTTTTTTTTTACTTTATAACGAATTGGCTTTTTTTTAAAAAGGCATTTTAAAAGAATTGAATAAATATTTTTGTACACTTGGAGATGTTGTCTCAGATGTTTCTACCCTCGCATAAGTGAACCTGTGTGCTTTAAACCGAAGGGGTAATATTCCCAGGGTGGTGTTGTTGAGCAACCTATTAATTGGAGTTGAAAACTGAAATTCCACAAACATCTCTGGATTCTACCTAGTCTCGCCACAATATTCACTGGAGATTTTTTCTTGAGGATTCCTTTGGGTCCCCAAGATAAGTTACAGCAAAAAAATGCCGTGGATTTGTCTTCAGCCCTCTTTGTTACCTTTTGATTTCAAGATAAACTTTCAAATCTTCACAGATTGTTGATTATTGATAATTACAACTGGACTTTTACAGGCCGAACACACAGATGTGCCTTTTAATTAAGAAAAAGGCATTCGCCATGTTGACATGTTATGTTGTGTGCTGTTCCGGATCGTGTGCAGTTTTGTCATTCGTTCATTATGAATATAGACCAACTACAAAATATTTCTTTTTTACAGTGTTTTTTTCTTAAAATTCTGAAAACGTTAAGGATCTATGATGATGAGACTTGTCCTGTTTTTGAAGGATTCTCCCACTTGAACCATTAATCTCTGCAGCGTCTTCAAAAATACCAAGGACATTTTGGCTGCTTTACCGATTTATATTCATCTTACGAAGCCTCTCTGGATAGGTTGATATCAGATTTGGAGTAGTGCCATAATTTTTCAGTTTTAGGATGATGGCTTGGACAGAGCTGTGTGAGATGAGTTTGTAATGGTTTTACATAACCTAACTCCGCTTTAAACTTGTACACAACATTACATCTGACTTGCCTGATGTGTTCCTCGTTAGGAGGATGTTTATTGACTACTATTCTCTAACAAACCTTAGAGGTCTTTAAAACAAGCTAATTCTAAACTGAAATTAAGTTACTGGGAGCCTCTTTTTATCGGAATAGGAGCCTTTTAAATGCACTAGATTTTATTTAGGGGAATACAAGCAAAGTTAAATATTGATACAGAACTATTTCTCTTTTTGTTTTGTTTTTTGTGAAATGTATGACAAGCATACAATTCCCCTTCTGCTCCAAAATGATGCACCACTTGGTGTTGCTCCATCACATAAGTCCCAATAAAACACATAGAGTCTAGATGCTTGAAAAGGCCTTATGTCAAGAATTTCACAAAATATAACTTTGAGAAAAATAACTGACAATGAGGAGCTCCTAAAATACTTTATACAATTTAGCAAATAAAAGTCGAGGACATGTGATGGGTATTTCCTCAACCTACATAAAAGAACCACAGACAACGTATACCAGTTTTCAACCAAGCTTTCATGAAAGAAGACTCAGCAAACTGCTCCTCCAAGCCGTTCACTGAGCGTTCTGACGTCTTCCAGTTAGAGCTCGACTTTTATTAAACAAGAGAGAGATAGAAAGAAAAGGCAAGTTTTGTCTGCACACAGGTCATCTAGTCCTTTCCCCTGAGAGCGATTTCTCTCCAGGGCAGAGGGAACAATTAGTTATCATGCTACAGAAACATTCAGTGAGAGTGGGTTAAAAGATTTCAACACAGCAGTCAAAAGTTTTAACACACACAGTAAAAGGCCAACACTCCTAAATGGAAATCACAATAATCTATATTAATATAAGACTACTAATGTAAGAATAATAATCTAAAGTAATATTATCAATGTAAGACTGATAACACACAATAATTCCAACAATATATTTGCTATTATATGTGATTTTATAAAATGCTATTCAAACATTGAATAAAATGCTAACTAGGATTTCAATATGTTACAGAAGATAGAAAAACAGTAACACAGACTGACAAAAGACAATATGAATCCTATCTTTATCTGCAGCTCACCCTCAACCCTGTTAACAAAGATCTTTATTTGTGCTGAGCATTTCTACGGCTTCCCTTAGCTTCGTGGTACTGTTTGGGCTGTAGAAAATCTTATTCTTGAACAACAGCGATGATATCTTCTTCCCAACCTTCCTTTGGGAATGAAGGCTCTTGCAGAGTCTGTTCAAATCTTTCATCAGGCAGAAAGCCCGGCATGTCTGCAGCTCTGGCAGCAGCACAGAAGAGTTCTTGTCCTTTTCTGCATGCAGCTGCACCACCCAGAACTTGGCCAGCTCAGTGGCACTCCTGGCGTGACTGGCCACCATGTTGAGAATCAGAGGGTAAAGGTCACCAGTTGCAGCTGGGATGGAATGTCTTGGGAGGTTACTGGTGGGGGTGCAAGGTCCCGGCATAAAAGAGGGCTTCTAGGACATAGAAACGTTTTTTTTTGTTTATTTTTTACAAGAAGCAGAAGTGATCAGAGTTGAGGAATGAAAAGAGAAATGCAACTCACAGTTTCCACCTGAGGGGAGACGATCAGGACACGGTCTGCACCCTTTACTTGTTCAGCTAACCAGCGCAGCGGTCCCAGTTCTGCAATTTTTCCCTGCTGCCACATATCAATCGCCACTCTGCAGCCACCGTGCCACTGAAGAAACTCAGCCAGTGCCACCACCGCCCGCTGAAAGGCCGGCGTCACCGAAGGATACACCACAACCACTGATACTGGAGTTATGGGGGCCTCGGGAAGGATTTCAAAACCGGAGTTTGACGAAAACATCTTATCTGGAGACAACAGACAAAAAGGGCATTTACTTAGAGCACTGATGTTGTCAAAGCACACGTTTGGTGCTCATGCATGCCATTAATCAGTATGTTGTGACATTTTAAATCCAAGCAGCTAAGGTACGCTTTCGTGGCTAGCCAAACAACAAGACAAACAAAGGAAGTCTGCTGAAAAAGGCTGCAGAAAGATTGTTGTATTTTATGCTGAAAGTGTTTTACAGTTTTAAAGATACTGACAAATCTAAGCCCTCTTCAAGGGAAGAGCATGTTTGCAAACTTAAACTTATCAGTGATTAAAACTGGGATGAAGACGTTCAACATCTATAGCTGTTTATTACTTTCAGTGCCTTTATCCCAGCTCAGATTAGGTATAAATATACGTTTTACTTACAGACAACAAAGCAGAAAATCAAAATGATCAACGAGGCCACAACTCCAAAAACAATTCTACTGACATTCTTAACTTCTTCATTTTGTGCTGCAAAAGAAGGAAAAGATATTTGATCATTTAGATAGCATGGCATGACAAACATTATAACAAGTGAAATATCCACATAGCTGGGATTAAAACATTTGTCATGGTGTTATTTGATCTCAGTTATGCATTTGATATAGTTCATTAAAACATACCAATTGATAGATTTGAGAAAATTTGTCTTGGGATTGTCTGGTACTGTGCTAAGTCAGTTCAGATCACATTTAGCAGAGGTAAACAACCTTGTGTTGGTAATTATAAATGTGGATGAACAAAAATCACCTTTGGCGTTCAGAGGTCATTGTTTTTTTATTATTATTTCCCCCTAAAATGCAAGAAAATTATGCAAGAAGAATTTATATTTTTTGAACTCAGATCTAACTTTTAACAATTGCATAACGCTTGATACTGAGCCTACTGTTATCTTAGAAACGTTGCCAAAATTACTGGTTTCTAGTCAAAACAAGACACAGAAAATGGTTCTTTTATTTTCAGTCGGTTAAGTTGCTGTAGCAGTCTGGGGTTTGGTGTTATTAACCATCTACTGAAGGATGTCTTTTTCTGTTTGTTATTTTTAAAGACATGTTTGAAAGAATAGCGATGTTTGCCACGCAATAAAAAAAAAAAAAACATTTTTGAATTGTACTGATAGTTAAACAATAAATTTTTCTTACCTTCATTGTTCGGTGTTGTTTGCAGAGACTCTGCAACAGAAAGCAAAAAACATTAAACATTCTCACAGTCTTCAGATTTCAAAACAAACATAAAAAAACCCCACCATAAATCAGTGTTTCGTAACACTGATCCTCAAGACACACTGCCCAGCACGCTATAGATGTTTCCCTGCTTCAGCTGATTTCAATTGATGGCTGATGAACAGGTCTCTGTTGAAAACCAATTATCTGCATCAAGGATGTTAAAGATATTATTTGTATAGGGTTAGGGTTAGGGTTAACCGCCAATAAATACTACAAGAAGAATGAGAAGAAGGAGAAAAAGAAGGTGTGGTAAAGCAGGGAAACATGTAACACAGAGAGGGCAGTGTGCCTTGAGGAGCAGGGTTGGAAAACACTGCTATAAAAAAATGCTTATCAAAGGTAGGGGTATTATTTTATACATTGCAAAATACTTAGCTATTATTTACCCTTATAGAGTAAAGTTTCAAATTTTATATAAAATGTGTATTTAATGTGCTGTGTTGTCAGCCAGGTATAGAATGGCTTCTTCTTGGCTTTAAGGATTATTGATAATTTAAAATGGGTCCTATACTCCTGCTGACAACAATGATTCAATTTTTGCTGAGCTTGACACTTAATTTGCTTACCCAAAGTTGCCTTTGTAGTACTCGGTCTAACAGTTGCTGCAAAAAGAGAGAACAGTTCAAACATTCATGGTATGTCAGGTTTTGACTTTTAATATGGTAATTATTTTGTTTTTGTTTGCAGAATTACAGGCAATGCACCTCTTTCTCAGTATTTTATCTAATGAGTCAGTGGCATGTTAAAAAAGGTATTTTTTTAAAAAAACATTCTCTTTGTTTCGTTTATTCTTCATATCCAAATAAAGTTAAAGTTGCTGATATACATTCTTGAGAAGATTTGCTTACTTGTTGTTTGACGAGGTACCCAAATAGACTTTGATAGTGTTGTGGGGCCACTTCCCTTTGGCGGTAAGGGCTCATTATAAACGGTGATAGGGAATGAACCATGATCTACATCAACTAAAAAAGAAAACCATTCCTACAGGTGATACAGAAGATATATTTTTTTTAGTATGGACATTTAATTATGTAAAACAAAAAATTGTTGGACCATCATTAAGTGTATGATCATGCTGTTTGAAATAAACGTCAGCTAGTTTAGTAAGACGTTTGTACCTTCTCCAACCCGGTAAGGTTTGCTTCAGTCAAAGGGGGATTGTATTTACAGATGTGGGTAAGTTGTCCTTTGATGATCCTTGTTCTTTTCAGATGAATAATACTAGCTGCAGAGAAGAAAAAACAGTGTATAAACATTGTTAGAATTGATGGTTCACATTATTATTTCTTCATAGCGATAGAAAAAAAAAAAAAGCATTTGTAATTGAGCGTCATTTTTAATTCCCATCTTGTCTAAATGGCATGAGGAAGCTTGATAGACATGGGCTTCATTGACTTTAAGGTGACAGCATAGGCAGATAGGTAAATACTTTAACACCAGGGAAATTTTATATCTCCAAGTAACACAAAAAACATCAGCACAAAACAAAAACCCTGCATGCATGCATCCATTCTGATATGTTCTTATAGGCTAAGAACCCTACAGGAACTTCAGTACAGAACCTGTGCACATTCAATGTTAAAATAGTAAAATAAAATAAAACACATTATTGATATGCAGTGTGCGTAGTGGACTGGATAGTCTTGTGATTTGGAATTTAAAATGTTGAATCAATTAATCTTTACCTACATCTTGAAATCTGCCTTGAGGTAATGGTTTGTAACATCAAAAACAAGAGTGATTTTTTCCTACCATCAATGTTGACCGCCCAGCTTATGTTCAGCTTTCTTTCATTTCTGACCGTCACCAGTTCCACATTTAGGCCTGCCACCTGAGATGGACTGCCGCTTAGGGTTGTTTCAGGAACATCTAGAACAGAGTGCGCTTCACAATAATCATGAAGGTTTGTAATACATTTATAGAAATCTCTGTACTAGCAATATGACATTATTTTTATGTCTACAATGTTTTCCAAACCTGGTTATGTGGGTAGACTGTGCAGGGGTATTAAAAACTTTTTTGTTTCATAATATAATGTGAAATCATTGACACCTAACAGCTTTTGATTGTATGATGAGCCAACAATTTTTACTGTTATTATAAATGGGATTTAGCAAAATAAAATGTAGATTTTTTTTTTGTATGTGTAACTTTTATTAGAAACTAGATTAACTTAATTATTTAGGAGTGGATATCAACTATTTAACTTTGCATATATAAAACCTACATATTTTTTTTTAAATTAATGTCATTTAATCCATAATGAGATTCATTTTATTTACCCTTTTATAGATTTCTTTTGTTTTTGCTTTTTAAGTTATTCTTTGTTGTTTCAAATGATCAAAAAAAAAAAAAAAATTACCAGACAAAGATGGCCTGAGTAGATACAAAATTAAGATTTAAAATTGATGTTATTTACCAAGCTCTTTCAGGGTAATTCTTTTTCCCACCCTGACTTCTGATGGAAACAGAAAAATCAAAAAATTGCTTAAAGATCTCTGGTGTTGGGAAAACCTCAATGAGAGATATCATGGAGAAAACATGGACAGCGATGGACCTTTTCAGAAGTGGCGGGACCATCAACAACTTATCCAAGAGGTCACCAAAGGACCAAGGACGATAGTCAGATAATCCCCAGAATAGTTAGGAAAATATTATATGGACTGAGGAGACAAAGGGTAGATTTTTAGGAA
This sequence comes from Girardinus metallicus, assembly GCA_903067095.1. Taxonomy (NCBI): domain Eukaryota; kingdom Metazoa; phylum Chordata; class Actinopteri; order Cyprinodontiformes; family Poeciliidae; genus Girardinus; species Girardinus metallicus. The sequence goes on from CAEGAE010001314.1 coordinate 8,755, forward strand.
ATTGTCCATCCCATTCCCTGTGGCATACAATAAAAATTTTTAGAAAATCAAAATAATCACAAGGTGGATGCATTACTAGCAGATGAAACCACAAATTCTGCTCACTTGGAGAAAATACCGAAGAGCGGCCGTCAAATCGTAGGTTGGTATGTTAAACTCAAGTGCATTTGGGTTTAGATTAGGACAAAGATCTGAACCAAAAACCAAGTTCTTCTTGGAATAGCTGGTAATACGCATTGAAGGAGTGTTTTAAAAGTATATAAAGTACAATAATTGTAAACAATCAAATAAAGTGCAGTTGAAAGTTGTTTAAAACATGTCACTTCTCACTGTGACATCTTTAAGATGCTGACACTGTTTTAGCATAATTGTAAACAAGCTGTCCTTCTTTAAAATAGGAAGTGGGCTAATATTCACCCACAGCAAAGTACAATATTTGTTGCCAGTTATGATAAACACTACAGCTGACTAGAGCAGCACATAACCAGTTCTTAATTTCACGGGGCTTTATAAAAGGCCAAGCTGGCTTAGGCAGCATTTTTCCCGTAATAAATCAGATCCATGGTTAAGCACCACATTTTGTATTCTGTCAAGTTTCACATATATGTGATATCAGAATGTCACAAGTTATTTGACAATCAGCCTCGGTCTGGACAATTGAGCAAAATCAAACAACATGAAAAGAAGCAATAATAATAATTAATAATAATAATAATAATAATAATAATAAAAATAATAATAATAATAATAATAATAATAATAATAATAATAATAATAATAATAATAATAATAATAAACACAAATACGTGGAAATAAACACTGTGGAACAAAAGGACATTTATTTTCTAATATATAGTAGATGAATAACACAGGCTTACCGTCAGGCTCTTCACACACAACTTTCTGTAATAAAATTCCAGAAAATTTTATTACAGGTTCTCAGACAATATCAAATTTGTCTACAGTAAGTATAATGATGGGTAACTTACTATGTCGTGGGCTGTCCCCCGTGAAGCAACGAAGCAGAGAAAAAACAATATACTTTGCCACATTATCAGCGTCTGATCTAGAACATGCAAACATAAAAAATAAAAAAAATAGATTAAGCACAAATGAAGATTTTAGGAGCAGCCGTGTTGATGCCCCAGCGGACCGCAACGCACTCTGATCCAGCTGTCCAGAACAAGAAGAAAAACCAGCAGACTTAGCCACGCCCACTCACATTTGTTTTTTTTTCCTCTTGATCGACAGTCGAGAGCTAAGGTAAAGTTAAAACACGCATAAAAAAACTACTTTGCATGACTGACAATGATGCATTTTCATGTAGGTTGTTAGGAAACGTCTCTGACTCTTTTTCAGCTTGATTAATCGTAGTTTCTGAATTAACATGCAGCGGTTTTCCCTTTACATCGAGCAGAAACAGCTAACTAGCTGTTTCACAATTTTTCTAAGCAAAGTTAGGAGTTTAATCTGTAAAACTGTCACGATAATGCAGTCACCGGTACTTTACACACTACTCTATATTTTTAAAGCACTTTCTCCGACCTTCAAAAACGTGTTAAACCTTAAAAAAAATGTACGTCTATCAAATACATGTTGTAGACCTATCGATTATGTAGGACTAAAGACTGATAATAAATGTTGTGAAGTAGCCTTTAGGAGCAAAATAGATAATGTAAACTTTGAACGTTAGTGTTTGATTCTTAGTACAGAAATGTTTTGCACATTCGTATTATCAGTGGAGCTAGCGTGCTGTCATTGAGTGTTAAGCAAGCAGTTTTAACAATAAAGCACACTAGTTCTCAGGAAAGTAACTGTCCTGATGCGCGTTTCACCGCCACCTTTGAACTAAAGGCTGTAAATAGAAGCAGTCAGTCTGTGTTGCCATGTCTGAACAGAACAGGTCTGGGCACAGTAAATAAATGAGGTTCTTAGCACAATGCATTGAACTTATGCAATTACAATTGTTACGTTAATCATGTTTAGATTAAAGAGACAAACAACAAATAACCCTTGGTCAGTTATTTAAGTTGCTGAAAATTAGTGGTGAATGTTGTTCATATTCGTGTATTATAGAAGAGGAACTGCTAGAGATGCTCCGACTTGAATCATCCAGTTTTACCTTGATTGGTATTCAGCAGGTCATGCACTGAACAATCAAAAACGTTCATTAAATACATCAAAACGAAGAGCTTCTTGCTATTTTCAGTCAAAATTATGTCTACGATTGAAATGGGAATTGAATTAGGATATTTATGAATGGTTCAAATGTACTTCTACATTGGATTGATCTAAATCTAACCAAAAGCATAGACAATACACTTGAATTTCATCAAGGTTTGCTTTGGTACTTTTTGAGTAATAATCTTTTAAGTCTCATTTTATTTTTATCCTAAACTTTTAAATCACCCAAAGAAGCTGCAGGATCTTTTCCCCCTCTTAAAGTTTGACTATTTAGAAAAAAAAAAAAAAACTGGAATCAGTCAGAGTCAGCCGACCTAAAGAAAAACCAGACATAGTAAATTCTGAGTGAAATTTCATTGTAAAGGGATGTATATATAACAGTACCGCTTTAAAATTTACCTCACGTCTATGACCAAATCTGATAACACTAAGATTTGCTGATAAAGGAGTTTTGCAGTGAAAGTTAGCCCTTACGTCAAACATGTGAAACCACTGGGGTTTTAAAAATGATGCATAATGGGAAAGTACCCCCATTAGCAGTGATTTTCCTGTGTTAAAAGGCCTGCATGATCAGCTCACACAAAGTGCAGTTATTTGATTTATAATTGTACGATATTTCCTGTAAATTCAGACATTGTTATGTCACATCTACAGAAACGCAACGGCCCAGCCAGAGTAATCCTACAAGACCTTAAAGTCTAATTTTCTTTTCTTTAATGACAGAATAAGTAAAAACTAACTGGAGGCTCACACAATGTACCGGAGGCAGCTACTGTACTTGAAACATGTCCAGAACTGCATAACATGCTTCTGTATTTATTTGCTTTAAGCTTCCTGATACTTGGAATAAGTAGAGCTGGCAACTTCTTTCTGCAATTAAATATTTTCAAGACCAGACAGTTTATTGCAGGTGCTGTAAATTTTAGTGCAGAGTAAGCTTGTTTGCAACGCAGTATCACAGTTGGTGAAATAACTTTCAGTACATGTTTGACTGGAAAGAGAACCATTATGATAAAGCCATTGCTCAGCATTAGTCACAAATGTGTGACGCTTGAGGTTTGTCATGCATCTATATTTTAACCGGTACTGATACTAGAACAATAGTGTCTGTATTAAAAAGAAAATAAGTGAATTCATTAACCTCTGACAAATGCTGACTGTTGGGGAAAAGCCTATATGCTTTACTTGGTTTTTCCATTTGGCAGGTCTGTACTTGAAGAAACCTTCACCCCGTGTTTTAACTCTGTTTCAGTTTTACACTCATCTTGTGTCCTCTGCTAAATAACCATCATTGCAATGTACAGTTCATAAAGGAAGCATCGCCCAAAATGCTGTTTTTGGCCATGATGGGCCAAGCAGGAGCCCAGAGGTTTGCGACAGGAACCTGGAGAAGATTCATGAAGGACGGCAGGTGCTTTCTTGACGCACTTTTTCAAAAGAAATGGCCAAACATACAGGTCTTCTTTTTAACCTCTCCTGCTCTATTGCAGATGTTTCACTACTTCAGCTTCTCACCGGAACGCTTCATCCTCACCTGCAGCCAATCACAAAACCCCGTCCTATAGCTATGTGGTTATTGGGGCAGGGTCAGCAGGTTGCGTCCTCGCCAATCGCCTGACAGAAGACGCCCAGGAGTCCGTGTGTCTGTTGGAGGCCGGACCCAAGGACAAGTGGCTGGGAAGCTCCCGACTCTCATGGAAGATCCACATGCCAGCCGCGCTGACCTACAACCTCTGTGATGACAAGTACAGTGATTAAGTCTAAATTTAAGCAATCATCCTCAGGTTACGCCAGTGACTGATAAACTTTTGTTTTGATAATAATTCAGAGTTCAGAAATTTCTTTTAATTGTCCTGCTGTGTTTCTTTTCTCAGGTATAACTGGTTCTACCACACGTTACCTCAGGCCCACATGGACAACAGGGTGCTGTACTGGCCCAGGGGTCGAGTCTGGGGAGGATCCTCCTCACTTAATGCCATGGTTTACATCCGTGGGCATGCAGAGGACTACAACCGCTGGCAGAGAGAGGGTGCAGAGGGATGGGACTATGAGCATTGTCTGCCTTACTTCAGAAAAGCTCAGTGCCATGAACTGGGAGAAAACAGGTACTTAGTTCAAATGGCTTTATTTATTTTGTAAATTACTTTTTATTTGCATCAATTTGAATCTAAAAATGGGCGATATGGTCTTTTATCACAAAGTAACAATGCATTTTAAAAAATCCATCTTTTTTCCTGTTATTGGCTATTAAACTTTACCCTTACGCAATCAAAGCCACACAAACATGAGACTACTTTAAAAATAAAACTTACCTTTTATCAAAAAGACAACTCCACTACCTAGGTTCCATCAAGTATTGGAGCTGTGCTAGTAGACAGTATGAAATAATAGTGTTTATTCATAATTGGCAGGCATTAATTGAACATTTAATTTTGCTGTCCTAGAACCAGCAATGGAAAAATAGTTTGAACAGTAAATGTCTGAAAAATACAATCAGTTTTCTAGGATTAGAAAACATCATCAGGTTCACCAGTATGAGTATAATACATTTCAAACCCTCATAGAAAGTTCAACATCAGAAGTCAAGGCACCTTCCGGTGTTTAATGGAAAAAGTTCAGTCAATGGAAAAAGGTTTTCCTGTGTGTATTTCATATACTCTAGGTACATGAGGACACTTTAGACGTAATAGATGTTACTTTCATTGAATGACAACAAAGTCTGTCTGTGTCCAGTTTAAGGTGAACAGAAATTTGTCCAGAGTGTGAATGAGTCTTTGCTAACGGAAATTTGAAACTTCGCTTCATGTTTTATCACGGTTCACATTTTATTCCAGACCCTGCTTACTTAAGCTGCAGGCGCACTGGTGCCACCTGTACTGGTGTGTCTGAAAATAAATTTTGCGGTGGTGCAAATGAGAAGAAATGTGAGACATTTTCTGAAGCAACAAGTCTTATCCTGTCTGAAGAACTATGTGTGCTCTTTATGATGCGCCCTTTATTCTTGAGATAAAACGTTTAGTGTGGACTGAGTAGGTTATCTTTTGTGATGTCACAGTTTGGTTTAGTTATTCTTTTTTTAATATTCACCTGGCTCTCTTTGGCTAAAATGACAGGGCTTTATTCGCAGTCATGGAGGGACCCAGGACTGTGCATAAATTATTAATTTAACTAATTAGTAAATATGTCCAACTTAAAGCAATAATCATTCTGAGGTGAGTGAATCTTCATTAGTACAGACAGATTGTCTGGACTACATAACATATGCTAAGTAGCTTTGTTATTATCAGATTTAATAAGACAATTGTCCAGCATTAATGAACACATTGTAGGAGAGGTTCTTATACGATAATTCCACACTTCCTGTTGGAGTTTGAAACCTACTAAGCATTTGTGAGATATTGTAATATTGTGTTTTTCCATCTTTGTATTGCAGGTACAGAGGTGGCAGCGGTCCTCTTCACGTGTCCAGAGGAAAGACGAACCATCCCCTGCACAAGGCTTTTATCGAAGCAGGCCAGCAGGCAGGATACCCCTTCACTGATGACATGAATGGATACCAACAGGAAGGCGTTGGCTGGATGGACATGACCATCTACAAAGGTAACAGAAACAGAGAGCAAAACACGTGAGGTTTAACAAACACGATGGAAAGAAGAGTTAAAGACTGCATTGGCGGTATTGAGATCAGGTTAGGCTTAATGCAGAAGCTGCATTAATTAACTAACCAATGAGCCTAATAACTATATTTTTTGTAATTTTATTACGGCTGCTTGATTATTTAATAATCACCCCAAATATCTGAACATCTCATCCAATATGGTGCTTATGTAATCCATTAGGAGAGTAGTAAGAAGGAAAACTTGCTAATGCTAACGAGATTATAAATGCTGTGAAAACCTTCAAGATCATCAGAAAACTGAATTGAAATGCTGAAATAATGTGTACTCAGTGAGAAAACGTCACGATTGTTGCAAAATGTTAAATATGATCCTATATTTTATCTTTTTTTTATGTTTTGCTTTAATTGCCAACACTGAAATGTTAGAAAATATCAGTAAATTGGCCACAACTGAAAACCAAACTTCTAATCTTGAGTTAAAGCAAAATCTTTAGAACTAGGGGTTGTATCTTCTCAAAAATGGAGCTCTGAGATGGGTGGAAAATGTATATACCACTAATCTCCAGGATTTTACTGCACAAATAAATCTTGTCTGAATGAACATGTTTCCAGGGAAGAGATGGAGCACTGCCAGCGCCTACCTCAGACCTGCACTGGGTCGGCCCAATCTGAAGACGGAGGTGCACTGCATGACCACCAAGATCTTGTTTGATGGCAATCGTGCTGTGGGGGTGGAGTACGTGCAGGACGGAGAGAAAAAGAGAGTAAGAAGCACGACTATCTCACGTAATATAGTAGATTAAAATAAAAAACAATTAAAGATGTTTTTTTCTAAAGTCATCGTTACCATTTTTCATGACTTTCCTCTTTACAACAGCTCACAGACTCTGCTTTTTCATTATTGTTCAGGTGTTTGCAGATAAAGAAGTGATCTTGAGCGGAGGAGCCATCAATTCCCCTCAGCTTCTCATGCTGTCTGGTGTGGGAAGTGCAGAGGAACTGAAAGACCTCGGTATTCCTGTTATTCAGCACTTGCCAGGTGCGTGAAGTTTAAAGACTGTGTTGACGTTGCTATGGATGCATTCTCTGCTGAAGATTAGATCTTAATGCGTGTAGGATTTTGAATCACTGTTTGACCTTTTCATGCATTGGTAGCTGGTTCTAGTACTGCTGAAGGAGGTAGCTGTTGCACAACCACTGTAACCTTACAAGCATTTTGTTTTCTTTCTCCTTTTCTAATAGAAAGTGTTTTTCAAGTAGATGGCTCAACAATTACTTGGATTGATGATTACCTTACAAAGAAACTACAGACTACGAGACTAAAATCCTCTCTGTCCACTGTCATCACTATCGACTGCATAACTCTTTGAACAAACTTTCATATTCTGACTTTCAGCAAAAACGTAATAAAGTTATATCTATTGAAGTATGTTTTAATTGGATTTGGATTAAACTGAACAAAAGCTTCTGTCTTTTTCACTCTGTTGTTCAGGCGTTGGTAATAACCTGCAGGACCACTTGGAGCTGTACGTCCAGCAGCAGTGCACTCAGCCCATCACCTTGTACAAGGCGCAGAAACCTTTCCACATGATCAAGATTGGCCTCGAGTGGCTCACTCTTTTTACCGGTAACCAAATTCACCTTGCATATGTATTTATACCCCTGGACGTTTTTACTGTTTTATCACATTACAATTATGCAAAACTTTGATGCACTGTATTGTAGTCGTATGTTAGACGAAACACAAGTAGTTCTTTAGGCTGAAGTGGAATTAAAATCATGCACGGTTTTCAGCATTTTGCATATTTTGCTGATCAGAATCTGAAAAACGATGTGCATTTGCTTCCTCCTCCTTCCATGTGGGCTGAAAATTACATTTCTACTTCACGTGACCAGATTGCGTTTCTGTGTTTTCCATATGGCTTATGGCAAACCTCTAATGTGGCTTGTGCATCAGCAGATTCATGGTTCACCACCGTGCTTCATAACTGCTGAGAAATAAACGAGGAGAGCAAACAGCTCAACCGCTTGAGAGAAAATTATGGATAAAACAGCATTTTTATTGTCAGTATTTTAAGTATTTTAAACAAAAAAAAAAACAACTAATCAATACTTATTGATAACAACGGATATGAAATGCTCGTATCGTTCTTCAGCCATATCGCCCAGACCTGGTGAAAACAAGTGTAGGTCACACATTCCAAACTTTTATTTGTAAAAGTTCTGCTTCATCATGTTATCATTTTCTTTCCACTTTAGTGAGGTGCACTGCTTTGTGCTTTTATATCACAAAGAATTTGCAATGCCCTGCAGAAATACATGTAAGAGCATAATAATCCTGTGAAATGTACATATTTTGTAGAAGTGTTTCCCAACCCAATGCAATTCGTAGAATTTACCTCAAAGAGGACTCGGGTGTTTCTGTGAAATGTTCTACGCAGTGACGAACGGCACTGATTGAAAGCTGATTACTGCAGGAAACTACCCTGTGGTTTGGCAATTAGGAACATTAGCTGTGCCAGATGTGCAGTTGGCAGACTTACTTTTTTTTGGTTAGCTTTGTGATTGTGTATTTAATTTTTTTTTTTTATTGTCTCAACCTTCTTCCCCCAGGCTATGGAGCTACAGCCCACTTGGAGAGCGGAGGGTTTATCCGCAGTCGACCTCACGTCACACACCCTGACATTCAGTTTCATTTCCTGCCTTCACAAGTTATTGACCATGGCCGGGTTTCTTCAAAGATAGAAGCGTATCAGGTGTGACAAATGACAAATATGCTCTTTTCTTTTTCTTTCTTCTGACTGCGGGCAGTCCGTGCGGCCAAATTTATTCATTACTTTCATTTAGATTGCTATTAATAAACTTTATGCTAACAAGAGGTTGAAGAGACAAAGGAGTACTTATAGAGTTCCACTTACTGTTCCATGGAAAGTCACATTAAAATCACAAACCTGGCTTTTCAGAGAAATTTCTTGGGAACTGATACCCTCTTCCAGAGAATTGCACCTACCAGGAAATAAGAGCCTTACACAAAGGAAAATGGCTGTGGCTTTACTCTGTCCCTGCAGATAAATCATTTAAGAGGAGACTTGCAAAAATATACAAATTCTACAGTGTGAAACTACCTAAAATGGGTGAAGTTGTTTAAGTAGAGCTGGGCGCATTGATTCAAATGGATACCAAGGTGAACAATGGTATTGGGTCGATACTGCTGTCGCAGTCTCTTCCAAATGACCTGCAAATTTCAGAAATTTCCCCAGAGTTCATGCCAAATGCCAATGCTAAACATCAAGAGCTTATTTTTTTTAACATGATTCCGAGATGTCATACCTTTGCAATGTTTGTACTAAAAACATCCGCTCTCTTTCAAATGCAACTTGTTTATTTTCCTCATAAATGCAGCTTCTCTCAAACGCTGTCGGTGCAGGCGGCGCGTCCTCCCGCGCACCTCAGCTCCTCGACCAGGCAGGCTCACTTTGCTCCTCACCCTCCCTGCTTTGCAGAAGACAGAATTTATCACTGTGGTAACACCACAAATTTACATAAACATATCAAAGCAGTTCACCCTCCAGTGAACTCCAAGCTACAGACAATGTTGGCAAAGATCCAGACTGATTAAACTATTATTGTCTATTCAGTCAGATGAATAAAAAAATTATATGTACCACAAACTTAAAATATGAATATAAGATGAATATGGTCATCCTTTTGTGTTAATTTAAGGAAAAAATGGTATTCTTATTGAGGTTACATACAGTTACAGACAATGGTATCCTAATATTTTTGTTATTTTGTCTAAATATTCATAAAGAGCATTGCTGCAATAATCATGAAGGACCTGCAAGCTGTCTCAACAGAACGGTTTTAAGAGTTCATTGAAGAGACTTATCTGATCTCTGAAAAAAATCCTAGTAGTGAGAAAAAAAAATGCTTACTTTGTATTTGTCTCTTAAAAAAAAAAAAGTTGCTGATATATAATCTGAAAAACCTTTGTCTGTCTCAAAGGTGATCTCCCTGGTGGTAACATTAAAAACTTTGGATCCGGGGACATGGCAAATGTCAGACATCAGAGATATGATCAGAGTTTGACTCTCAGGTCCTTAGATGACCGCATGATCGCACAGCTGATACTAATTGCATCATTGAATCCTCAGAAGAGAAGCCAGTTCCAAGGAATGGAGATCCATTTGTTTTATGGAGAGTGATTGAGCCAACATTTCCCTCTCTGAGCAAAATTGCATAAAAATATCTAAGGCCAGACAAGAAGTGTAACAAAAGTAAATGTGTTACTGTTCCTAAAATAAAAACATCTGTCTTCAACAGGGGACAGGGCCAACAAAGGTGACTCAAAAAGTACTTTCTTAAGGGCTTCATGAACAATTTTCCTATATGAAATGAGTAATATTCTTTTTGTGTTGTCGACATTAGTGTATTCATATCATATTATTGGCTTTTTTGTGACTTTTTTCTTAAAGAATTGTGTAGTAGAAGGTACTGTGAGAATTATTTTAACTCTACACTGCTACATTCTTTTCTATTGTTAGGTGATTAAAAAAGTACCATCAGACACCATTGTTATGAAGCCCTATTTTCTTAATTGCCTGGTTTTTATATGAGTAAATTATTTATTCAGCTTAATCTGCTGGAGCCTCTGCTATCCTGCCACCATCTCTAAAAGTGTAAAAGTCTTCAAAAATAAGGAGTGTTCTCATGTCCTAGGTTCACGTTGGACCAATGAGAAGCACTAGCATTGGCTGGATGAAGCTGAAAAGTTCCAATCCCATGGATCACCCAGTTCTCCAGCCAAACTATCTCTCCACTGGTAAGAACTGAAGCGGGTTGTTTGACTGAAATAGAGCAGAAAATAAAACAGAATCATGTGTGTTTTCTATCTGATCTTTGCAGATATTGATGTGTGGGAATTCAGGGAGTGCGTCAAACTGTCCAGAGAAATTTTTGCCCAGAGTGCCTTCGACCCATTCCGCGGTCCCGAGATCCAGCCCTCTCTCCAGGTCCAGTCGGACGCGGACATCGACGCTTTTGTCCGCCAGAAGGCTGACAGCGCCTACCACCCTTCCTGCACCTGCAAAATGGGCTCCGCCTCCGATCCGACGGCGGTGGTGGACTCGAGCGCGCGTGTCTTGGGTCTGGAGCGGCTGCGGGTAGTCGACGCTTCCATCATGCCCAGCATCGTGAGCGGGAACCTGAACGCCCCTACGATCATGATGGCGGAGAAGGTAGCCGACATGATCAGAGGTCGCCCTCCTCTGGTGGACCCCGGGGTTCCCGTGTACCAGCCCCCGACGCTCGAAACGCAGAGATGATCAGCCGATTCGGTGATTTAAGTATAACGACCTCTGAGGTGGGAGCACCAGTGAATTTAATCAACAAAAATCAAAAAATGTGACTTAGTTTTGTTTAACCTTTGATTCGCTTACACTCTTTTTCAACTCCACAAATAACCCTTTGCTTTGAAGTGAAGGATTTAGTATCAAGTTTGATATGCAGGCAGTCGTCCGTTGGGACCAACACACTAAGACATCATGCATCATTCTAAAAGTAGACATTATTACAGCCTGCCGCACAGCAGCTGTGCAGTAAATGCAAATTGCTCTTTGCAGAATCTAAACAGTACCTGGAAGAGCCTTATCAACTGAACACTTGCTCAGTGTTTTTGCTTAAATCTACTAATACATGAGGACGTAAAGGGAGTGCCGTTTGCACCAACAACATGGTCCATCTCAATTTCACTGTATCCACAGCTTGAATTGTTTTTACTTTAAGTATTATAGAGAAGCATGTGAAACACTAACAAAACAAACATCAGACTCTAAGCCATTTGGTTCAGCTTGAAATATTATTGTCACCTTAATTATGATTTACTGCCTTTCTGATATGAAGGTTTAGCAAGGTTCTGTCTTTTCTCTTGTCTACCGATCAGCTTCTTTCCTGCAAACTTGCAGCTGTTCGGTTCAGCACATTCTCATAGGTCTGTGTGCGCTCTGTTCCAGTTAACAGGAAGGCAGTCGCTGCTTAGTTTCTGTTTGAATTAACCTTATCTCAAAAACAGGACGTTTTTAGTGTGAGACTCATTCGCCAGTGTGCTCGCACGGTTGCTTTTGTGTTTAGAAAAAGATTAGTGCTGATTAGATTGGCCTGCGAGGCTGCCTACATATTTGAAAAAAGCTGGAACAACACTTGTTTTTTGGCCTAAGTCATAAAGATGTCTTCTTTTTTTTAATCAAAAAAGAAACCAACGCTTTAAAACATATACAATTAAAATACATCTAAAAGTGAAAAAGGAAGCAACTTAAGATTTTGTGAACAAAATTAACTGCCTTTTTCAGTCTCTAACACTAGCAGATCTGTTAACACTAACACACAAGAGTTTTTTTTTTGTTTTTTTTCTAGATTGCAGCTGTTGCATTTTAGGGCAAAGAAGCAGTTAAAGGGCAAATACCATTTTTACATATTTTCCTTCTCAATTGTGTTCAATTCATTTTGATGCATTTTCATGCCGCTTGCTCACAACAAATTTGGTCTCAAGGCTCTGTTCTTCTTTTTGCTCTTAGTAGTTCATTTCATTTCAAAATTAAGAAAATGCAACTGAAAGTTACAGAAGAGTAGTGTTGTTGATACGTTTAGAGCACAGAACTGTTGCATTAATGCATGTCATAATATGCATCTGAGACAAAAGTAGAAAGGTGTAACTCTCCTTTTCCAAGCTCAAGTTAAAAAGTGAAGATTTGTGTCATACAAGTCTCACTTTTTTCCCCACATAATCAGTTTGTGTCCTACTGTTCAGGAGTTCAACTATGCTGCAGTAAGGTCACTGCCTGTCACAATAAGCACACTCTAAAAAGTAAATGGCTGTAGGCTGACTGCGGTTAATTTTCTCAAATGTTATTTGGCCCTATCAAGTTAATGCAGCACATATAATGGGAGATTCGGGGCAGATTAGCATAAATTATCTCTATTTAGGACTACATCTACTGAACTGACTCTGTAAGCTTTCTGCATGTAAACAACATGCAGTCACCTCTGTGGTCTGGCTGTTGACCGCTGGCTCTATCTAGAAAAAACAAAGTCTGAGCTGTGTTGGATCTTTATCCACCAGCTTTCAGCTGTTTCCTTGAGTTCGAGTCAACTTTGTGGCCCTGCTTCGTGACCCTGGGGAAAAGTCGAAACTGCTTTACGTGGATGAGGAGAACGCTGTTCGCTTCCGTAGAGTTCGCTCACATTTCCTGCACTGCAGCAAAAATGCCAGTGGAAACGCATCCATTCCACGTTTTTATTTCAGGTCAGAAAAAAAAAAATTTCCTCTGCGATTGCCTTGAGAGATTTCCATAAGGGTTGTGCCTGTTTTACTGATCATGACTCAAAAGGTCCTTTTTATGTTTCAGGAAAATGTTTTGACATTCCTGATCCACTTTGGAAAACAATGGAAAACCCATTTGCGATTTAATGCTTTTCATAGTTTTCAATATCTAAAATGCAACATTTGCCCTTTAAAGTAGCAGCTCACCTTGACTTGCTCCGGACCATTGCACAACATGCAGAGCACTTAACTGCACATTCATGTTGAGTGTTTGTTATTGTTGGTTTACCTCGATCGACTGTTGAGTGACCAGTAGACCTTATGTAGGTTTTTTGCTCCCAAATGGCTCAGGCTTAACCTAAGATGTTTTCAATCTATGCAGTAATATTTACAGCTAAATATCAAACATGGCGAATTATGTTGAAGTACACCTTGATTCTCTACACTAAAGAACTTAAAAATCCCAAGTGCATGTTAAATAAAATCTATCCTTTTTATTGTTTTTGTGAATGATTATCTTGTTAAAATTTATAAATGACTGATAAGGAAAATGAAGGTTTTTAAATAACATAAATATAATAAAAGAAATAGTGCCTTTAAGATTATTATATATTCATGTCGGTGTTCGTATCAAAGAATTTGTGATTGAAGTTGATGCATATTTGTTGTGATTTTTTTTTTTATATCTTCACTAATATCTTAAGTATTGAATGAAGTCAATTAATCCGTACTATACTGTGACAGCTATTTAAAATGGACCTTATTTTCTACAATGACCTCTGACTGTGTTAAATTGTGTTTCTTTTGTCAATAATGCATACTGTGACAGCAATTGTTTACACTACAATGCACTGTTGTGCAAAGATGCACTAATCATCTTTTTAATTTTTTTTATGAAGGAGTAAACATGTGAATCAGAAAAGGACATTTTATGTTAATATATCAAAGCTTTTCTTTATTATTTTTCCTTTCCTGAATTGATTGTCAACAAGCCGTCCTGTCCTTGTCCTCTTTATTTAGCAATTATTACAAAAATCAGCAGGTGCATCGTCATTTCAGGCAAAAAATTCAAATGTACAAAACAAGGATGTTGCTTCTGTTGGTACAAAATCTAGAAGGTACTAATTATTATGCTACAAAGTAGATAAAGACAACTTTTAGAGTGTTTTATACACAAATAGGTAGAAAGCAGAAATCTTCAAGTTAGTTTTATAAACACTATACAAATTGTTGCTTGTTTTCTTACAACCTTTTACAGACTTCTGTAAAGCAGTGGCAAAGTAGAAAAAATAAAGCTGAGTTGCACAACCAAGCCTTTTGTGTTTTGTCACTTTATCTCCTGATAAAACTTATTGTTGTATTCAGATATTTGTACTATAAATTGTTTTCTTCTGTAACTGGATAACATTTGACAATTGGACTGTGGCGGCATCATGCAGTGTCAGCTAATATTTGGGTTTTATTATAAAGTTATTTCTAGAAGCAGCAATTGATTAAAAACTGAATAAGGTAGGTGTTTGGTACAAAACAGCTGCTAAAGTCCTGTGATAATCTGGTGACCCAAGACACCTCACTACCGTAAGACAGGTTTGGTAAGAGAATGAATGAACTGCAGCTATTTAAACAAATGTTTACCTTTTACCCTTGATTATCTTAGTACTTGAAAGTTTTCAGTTTCGCTAGAAACTTAAGCTTTCAAATGTCAGGGTTTTTTCCTGTTGCTTCAAGACAAACTCTTTCTCACGGTCTCTAAACTCTTATTGCGTCTATCCAACCTCAGATAAGCAAGGACACATGACAATATTTGTTTTTCAACAGTTTCCTTGTCTGTGCTGTTCAAGAATGTGTTAACATAATCGTAAAAAATGAAAGGCGTCAGCCAGTCCTCATGAATAAGTTGCAGTTTCTGCCCAATGACTCAAGAAGGGATTATTTTTGTACTTAAAAGAACTCAATATTGTATCTTAGGTAAGTAAAGTTGCCTTTAAAAAGGTATTTTTGTAGAAAGATGTTTTAATATTTAATGGTAACATTACAACATTCCCACTATCAGGCATAGTGGTGCAATGGTAATGATTTGGGCATTTTTGTAGCCTCAGTACTTGGATACTTGAGTCACTGCTAAATCTTGGATTATTCTGAATACAACTGAATATGCTATCAACACCAGAAAAAAATGTGAGGCGATCAGGAGGATGAATCCAATGAATCAATGCGTATAAATGGATTAGTTAAAGTCTGGACCTCAAGTTGATTGAAAGGCTTTCAGGACCTTAAAAGTTATTGCATAATTTGATTTCTGCAAATATTGATGGGCTTAATTAATCACATAATGGAGAGAGGCCAAAACGCCTATAAGATTATAAAACAGCTTAAAAAGAAGATACAGAAATACAGCTACATGTCATCCTATTTGTTTCACACTGACTTTTGCAACATGGTCAAAGTTTTTGTTAGATAGATAATATTAAGTTTCATTGTGGCATGTGTTGCCTTCATCCGAGGTTTTAACTGAAACATTTGGACCAGATGAGGTCACTAAATATTAGTTAAATTACTTCTTAATCTCAACTGTTTCTGTGTTGTTTTCCTCCCATTACTGCTATTCAGTCGTAGGGAAAAAAAATTGTATCCTAATCCACCCAAATAGTTTTATAATTAGTTTCAATTTTGATGTGGTTATAAAATACGTAAGTCCCTGTTGTTTACGTATGTGTGTGTCTACTGTGGTGAAGTGTGTGTAGCTGCGCACAGCAATCCCTTTGTGTTGGTTTGGCGGTGCGTAGCGGAACACGTTGGCCGAAGCAAATATTCAGAAAGCCGAGCTTCACCTCATCCTGGAGCTGTGTGGTTCTCTTCTCTCTTCACAGATGTGTTTGTTTGTGAAACTGCCTTTTGGAAAAAGCTTCACAGAGAACATGCCAGGGCTGAGATAGATGGATGAGCTCACCCCCAGAAAATGTTCAACATGGAGACAGATTTGTTATACTTGTGCTTCATCACATGTGAGAGCTATTCCAACCGATTTCACAGCTGCTTAACAATCTGACTGCTATTAAAAAAAGTTAGTGTGTGAAACAGCGTTGAAGTAAAACTCTATGGAGGCGATCCTGAATTGTTTCCGGTTAAAAATAGGTGAGAGTAAAAGAGTCGCGTGCCTCAAGATCTGGTAAAATGGTTTACATTTAAGCCTTTTGTCATAATAAACTCAACTCCATCCTTTTGGGATGATTTCTGGGAAAGTGACAAATTGCATATTTTAGGATGCAGGAGACAGCGAAAGCAGTTTTCTTAAACTGTTTTATGATTTCTTGTTTGGTTTTCAACACAAATCGGTATAAAGGTCAGGCAGGAAAGCAGAGAGAGTGGAAGGATATGCCTGAGGATAAAGTCTTTAATTATTGATATGTAATTTCCTCTTCAAATAAAAAATAAAAGAGAACAATGTCTAACCCTGAACTTTTACCCCTCAGCAG
Organism: Girardinus metallicus; assembly: GCA_903067095.1. Taxonomy (NCBI): domain Eukaryota; kingdom Metazoa; phylum Chordata; class Actinopteri; order Cyprinodontiformes; family Poeciliidae; genus Girardinus; species Girardinus metallicus. The sequence goes on from CAEGAE010001314.1 coordinate 25,352, forward strand.
CTTGATTTGAATATAGTTCTTTGCAAAAGCATACATACCCCTTGAACCTTTTCACAATTTGTCACATTACAACCACAAGCTTCGACAGCTTTTACAGGGAAATTATGTAAAGTAACGCATAATAATGAATGAAAACTGTGAAGCCAACATTCTGGAGAATCTGTTTCTGCTGTAAATACTGCTGCGGTTTGCTTCTGTCGAGTTTGGACGTATAGAAACTGAAATACATCTTTTGTCTTTACCCCAAGATACCTCAAGCTCATCAAGACCTAAGTCATTACTTATTTAGTGGGTTTAACTCTATTATTGTGGCATCATTAATTTGATGTCAGTGTTATGTTATCATTTTGTCTCTGTCAGAGGGAAATTTGTGCCAACACACTGAAGTGTTTTCCCCAGAGTAATGACTTTCAGTTGTGCAAAGACCCAGACGGTTTCACATTCATATCTTTCTCACGATTCTTTTTCCCATCTTGCGGTTTCTATTGCCTTTTGGCAGAGAGCCTTGACTCTGACCTGTTCATTTGCGATTGTCTGATAAGTTCTCATTTTGTGCAAGAAGTAAATAAACCTGACTGATTTTCACCTAACAATGCTTGACAAATACATTTTTTCCACAATTAGTCAACCCATTAACAGACTTCTGGAGGCAACCTGTTTTACTTGATTTTATTTAGGGTGTCAATGTAAAAGGGGTGGAAATCGAATGCACAACATACTTGTACATGACGAAAACAAATTTATGTTATTCCTTCCTGTTCCCAAATATGCATGGTTTTGTTAGTCTATCAAATGAAATCACAGTAAACTACACTGAGTTGTGTGGTTCTAATGTGACCACATGTGGAAAAGGTAAAAGAGGCGTGGCTGCTTTTACAAGGCACCGTCTCTGCTGCTCCTGCTTTGGTTCCATCTAATTCAGATAAGCAAAACAAAAATATATGTTTTCATCAATTCTGACCAATAAGGGGTAAAATCACACATTTTATACGCATAAAACGCAAATAATTGCAGGAATCCTTGGAAAACTCAAAGGCCCTATCAGTTTTTGACATCTAAACTGCGAACCAGGCAGAAAGATTTAGAAATGCTTAGCCATCTAAAACTATTTACACAACAATAGAATAGAAATCTATTACATTTTCCTGCTTGTGTCTGCAGATGGTGGGTGGTGGCACATTTGTTTTTGTTATGTTGGCTCTTTATATAGTAAACAATGTGATTTATGGCCTTGTGTAATCCTCACTAAAGCCAAGTTACATCATCCTCAGAATCTAAAACCCAAAGTTCTGAAGTTTTATCCAACTGATGTCAATTAGGAAAATAGAAAACAAGTTTTAATGACTGGCCTGCCTTCCGGGAAGCTGGCGTGTAGATTCATATCTCCTGATTTCAATTGCAGCAGGTGTTTCTTTGTTTTTGTTTCTCTATAACCATGTGTCCGCTTTAGCTGCAATCTACTAAGCCGAAAAAGAAAACAAGGCACTTTGCTCTCACGTTTATCTCCGCTTCTAAGTTTCTGTTCTCTGCAGGGCCTGCTGAGACTAGACAGAGTCCGCTGTGAGTCGCTGCTATAGAGAAGTGATGCATATCATCTCATCCGTTAGGTCCTCCTCACACTTCACAGCCACGTACTGCTCCTCGTCGCTGTAGTCCCTCTGGTGCGCGTCGGCGAGTGGCGAGTCTGAGCTGACGCTTTCCGTCCCCGCCACGTCGCCGTTACCCATGCTGCCGTTCAGCAGATTGCTGGCAGCGCTCTCCATCTCGTCGATGGTCATCTCGCAGGCGTCTGCGATCTCGTGTTTGGCTGCTGTCACAAACTTGGGGTCCCTGGCGTATTTCCCGAGACCTTCAGAGATCAGGACCTGAGAGTGATGCGAGAGAAACGGAAGATCATGATAAAAGACAGATCAAAATAAAAAAAATAAAAAAATCAGATCAGAAGGTAAGAATGTGTGAAAGCACCTAAGGCAAATCAAAATGGTGGAACTAATTAAATAGCTGAATTGTCAAGATTACTGAGGACGACAGCTGATTGTTGGATGGGCAGAATGCAAAAATGAGAAACTCATAAGAACCAGCAGCCATTTTTGCCATTTTATGTAATAAATTATCCTTCAGTAACAAATAAACCATGACTAGGTAATGATAGTAACTCTGCGTTAGGATGTAGATAGAAAACAAACTGTAAGTTTTCATAACTACATGGTCCAAATTGACATTTTTAGTCATTTTATAATCTATACATAGGTATGAGATTTGACGGGGCCATTCTAACCCATGGATATGCTTTCATGCCTTTTATCAATTTGGATGGATGTTTAGCATTCCTGTCCTGCTGGAAGGAGGACCAGGCTGACACATTTTAGACTCTGAAAGATTTTATTCCAGCATTGTCCTGAATTTAGCTCCATCCATTTTTCAGTCAACTCAAGAAAGGCATGATGCTGCCACCACTGTCCTTCACTTTAGGGAAAGTGTGTTTTCAAGTCACCTGCCGACCTGCCCCGAAGCTGAGCAACATTAAGTTACTGATTTACTCACAGCCTCCACCAGACTGCTAGCACTGCCTCTGTTTTGCAGGTAGTGTGAGCAGCTTTCTGCGGGTAGCTGCAGCCGTGACGGTGAGTGGCTGCGGCTGGGCAGGCCGTCCTGGCAGTCGGTGTACCAAGAACTCCTCTTCACGGCCCCTGGGATGCTGCCCACACTGCCAGTACTGCGCCAGTCCACCTGTACACACACATTGCACACATTAACCTTTACCGCAGGGATTGGGTTTTTCTTTTAACAACAGCCAAAGACATAAGTTAATAATACTATTTGATTTCAATGTATGAATAAAGAAGTGATCAGCTTTTGTTACAGTTTAAATTTCTAAACCCGCACACATTTTGAATTTCTAAAACTCATGAGTTCCCTGGTTGTTTTTAAGACATTGTTTTCAAGGTATCTACAGATTCTAGCATGTCAAATTTAAGACTTTTAAAGACCTTTTTAATGCCATCTTAACTTAAATTTAAGAACTAATAGAAGTATAAATCTAGGGACTGGTCAAGGATAGGAAAAAGTGTGGAATTTCCTGGGCTTGTTTGTGGCTCTCGGCAGCACTTTTACACTGCATACGGCTCTATACAAAAGTTCACGATAGATGGAAAAAAGCTAGCTAGCAAGGGTACATTAGCAGCTAGATACTGGTAGCCTCGTCCACCTCAAATCACAGAACGCAATACGGATGACACAAGTCTGTCAGTAAATTCCATGTATGAGATGAAAAAGTCCCAGACTCTTTAGACACGTGTGGACCCCTGATTTTAACATTTAATTTCTACAGCAATGCAGATGGTCGATCAGCATTGATCAGACCTGTATGAGTGGGGTGTAGCAGGGGCCACAGTCACGGCTGATGGGGGAGGCGGGAGGCGTGGCCCACGAGCGTAGCGACCTGGTGGGAGAAAGACGTGGGATCCTGGTGGCGTCCAGACCGGCTACTGCCATCACCTGAACGGGAGAGAGGAGACAAAATAGGTTTCTATCGGGGCATCGGCCACATTTCACTCGTTTCCAACTCCTCACACTACAGGTGTAGGTGTACCTGCTGCTGCATCAGGTGCAGTGGAAGAGCCGTGCATGATGGAGATGGAGGAGCTTCATCTATGCTACTTCTTCTGCGAAGACACTCAAAGCTGAATGTTGGTGTGTTGCAGGCTTAGAGGAAGCAAGGAGTGAAACTCTTTCAAACTCAGGGTTTTTGAGGCTGACATACTCAAAAAACATATTATTTATTTTATAATGTCAAATGAAAAAGAGGAAACAATTAAGATTTTATACACAGAATAGTCAAATCAAATATAACATAAGCGCTGCAATTTACTATAAATTATTTTTAAATATATAAATTCAATAACATTAAGGTACGTTGAGTCAAACATTTGAGTATTTGCAGATCTAAAATATTTCAAATTTAATGATATTAAAGTGAAAGCAGCTAAACCTTGGGGGGACGGTAGAAACCATCTCCTGGGCGACCGCCGGTCATCCTGGCATATAGGCTGCTTGTCGTCGTCACAGTAACCTTGAGACTCACAGTCGTCCCTGAAATGGTCCAAATCTCCGTCTGCAGCGTCATGGAAGTCCAACTTGGATAACCTGTCCTTGGTAAGCATGATGTCGTCTTCGTGAAATTCCTCCCCACTGAAGTATTCCCCAGACGCCCGCTCTTCATCGCTGTCCCTGCCACCTGGCTCCTCTCGGCGAATGGTCGGGTGTAGCTCTCCGCCATTTTTTGACCTGTTAGCAAAATCACACAGATGCATTATAATTTTGGTTATTTTAAATCCCAGTCATTGTACATATATTAAGGACCGAGTTTGTTATTTGATTAATGTTTCTTAGAATCTTTCATCTAGATTCAGGGGAGCCTGACCAATGCCAAAAAAAAATCTGGCTTACAGCCCCTCTGCACAAAGCAAGCACTGTAGAACAAGAGGCCAGTTTTTACCAGGCTAGATTGAGAGCAAAGATGTCAAATTTTATCAGCACGAATCCAAATTGAACCAAAACAGATTAGGCATCAAAAACTGTGAAGCTGTAAGTTGTATGTCATGTCAGTGGCTGCACTGGTTACATACCTAATATAGGCCTCATAGTAGCGCGTCCTGATCCATGTAAAGAAGGACGAGGCGATTCAGGCAGAGAAGAGTGGTAGAAGCAGAGCAATGGAAACAAGAGAAAATGTGAAAGTTTAACATTTTTTTCAACGGATTCAATTCTGGATTTTTACACAGGAAAAAATCCTGTGTAATCCTGTGTTTGTTCAGTCAAACCGTCTTTGGTTTGACTGAACAAACCAAAGACGGATTGTTCAGTCAATCCGTCTTTGGTAGGTACCTTGATGATTGTGCGATCAGAAGAATTCACTTTACAGAGTAAACTGGCCGTAATAATTTACTTCTTAGATGTATTGTTCAGTTGAGATCAAAATAATAGTTTTATAACACTTAACAATGATGTTGGGCTGCTACTGTTTTGACCAAAGCTGTGAATACAGGTCAACTAAAACCGGATGCGGTTTCTGTAGCCCACCTTGTGGAGTGGGACTTCCACTGCTTGTTGTGCAATCCCCTGCTGTAAGACGTTGATGACTTATTTCTCGCTGAAGACGGGCGACATCTCTGCAACAAACACTTCTGCTGCCTCCCAGAGGACATCGAGAGAAGCGAGGGCACGTTGGCGTTGTTGAGGTTGGCGTTGGAGGGTATCGGGGACTGAGGGGAGGTGGAGTTACAGTGAGGGTAATCGTACAGATGAGGGGAATGATGGTGGTTGTAGTGGATGGGTGAGGAGTTCATCTCCGTCTCTCCTTGCTTGTCGCTGCTGCTGGCTCTCCTGCAAATCTGAGTGGGCGCGGCAGAGGGGGTGCAGTAGATGGGCAGGATCTGTAGGGGGCGCTGCGTGACTGTAGTGGGTTGGGGATGATCCATGCCAACGTGGTTAACGTGATTCCCAAAAAGGCCGCCGTTGCGCTTTGAGAAAAATAACAGACATTAACAGCAAAAAGCAAAGACCAACAAACCAGATTACTTGATTGTAAATTGACTAATCCACTTTTTCTATTTTGAACAGTCTCAACCAACCATCTTATTTTTTACAATCAGACGAAGTGTACATTAAAACATTAAAGGAGACCTATTATGCTTCCTTGAACAAGTTAGCAAAATATATTCATTATGTTTCGCAAAAAATCCTTCTCAGAGTTTGAGTTTTCACCTCATTCTCTGAGATGAGATGAAATCAGTTTGAGCTGCTGTAGGAATTAGCTGTTTGTCACACATATGCAAATAAGTGCTGTTGGCCACACCCTCCAATTTAATGTTTTAAATATGAAAATGACTTCAAGCAAATGCACACTTGCACAATGAAGCGTCTTTGACCCAAAAAACAACTGGGTGGTTGTTTTGGCGCTTGGACTGTTTCTACGAGCAGAAAGTATAAGCAAATGGAAGTACAAAAATGTGCAAACAGACAATATTTTGAATAACAGGCCTCCTTTAGAACACACATGATTTTTATTTTATTATTTTTACCCGATAAATCTCCTCTTCTTCCTCTCCCGTTCCATCTACAAGCCCCTCCTCCTGTAGGTCACATGATATGACTCTGCGAATTTCTGGTCCAATGTCATGAAGGGTGCGCAAGCCGGCCTGCAAAGTAAGAACAACTCTAAGATATGCGAATTATGAATGTAGGGACTGAAACGTGGATTTAAATAAAGTTTAAGGAATAGTTTTATAGTTGGGGTGAGTACTGTAACTTTAAGGTTTCCATAACAGTTTAGCCTGACTTTACAGGATCACTTTAGAAGATTAAGAGATAACAAGCCAAATGATTCCTTTGACAGAAACATAAAAAAAAAAAGACATTCCTGTGTGGGTGTGTTTGTTCGTCATGGAAAATACTGAGCGTTGATATTTGGAAACCTGCCTGTTTCCTCAGCTCTGACAATGTATTCATTGAGATACTTTATTTTTATTGTTACCGTCTCCAACAATTAATCTGATGAAAGTAATCAGAGGGATTCAGTCTCTTCCATGGCACAGCAACACTTTTCCACAGTACAAACTTTTAAACTAATTTAATTCAAAGTTTTTATTTCTTTTCTCCTTTTAAGGCTAGCAGAAAAAGTTATGCGTTAATAAAAAGTATTTTTTCTAGACTATTAAATAAGAAAATCAATGCAAAAAATTTAGAAAATTGTATGCCTTTAAAAAAAATAAAATAATAATAATAATAATTAAAAAAGCAAAGATCCATGACTGTTTATGTTTCGGCTGTACAAAGATTACAATTTTTTTTTTACTGTTTTGTAATTTTCATTAAAATAGTTAATGTTTAGTTTATCACTAAACAAACAAAAATACTAACAAACAAAAAAAAAAAAAAAACCTTTTGACCCACGAGAAAAAGCACTAAACTAAATACAAAAAACTACCAAACAGGTCAAATGATTGTCAGTCATTACATGGCTTTATAGCCCATTGTTCCAAGGAATCCCAAAGCTGTGCAGCTGATCACTGACAGAGAAAGAGTTTCTCCATCGTCATAACGTCACATGGTGGTGATTGGGGTTCCTCAGAATCTGTCAATCGTTTTTCTCGTCATGCTATGTTCAAAAGTTCCATCTCATCCGCATCAGCGAAGGCACAAACAAACAAATCTTTTGTTGTAGAGACCTAGCATGCATCATGTTCAGTCAATCATACCACAGTTACCACAGAATAAGTTAAGTGTAGAGTATTGTTTTCTATTTGAGAAAATAAATTTAAGAAATTACTTTAATGCTCTAAAAATGTTTGTTTCACCTGAGCAATTAAAATAAAATGAAAAATTCTTCAAACAAAAACATATAACTCCACATTTAAATGTACAAAAAGTTCTTAAATGGGACATTTAAAAAGGCACTACATTTAGGAATTCAATTAAATAATATACATATTTTAAATTATTTAATTTATTTAGTCCCCATTTTCAAAGAGTTCGAGATTCAAACTGTTTTTACGCACCTGTAAGGCCAGAGTGGTGTTCTCCCAAGACCTCCTTCCCACCAGACCTTGCTCTTTGCGCCTCTTGAATTTTCTGAAGTAGTCCTGTATCAGGAAGGTGGCATAGAACTTCCCCACTGTTACCTCGTCATCTAAGTGAACAGACCAAACACACCAGAAGCCTCCCACATCAGGACCCAAACACCTCAGCGCTGATATTCTGCTGTAAGCCGAGCCGATGCCAAACACACGACATTCAAAAATACCCTGGAGTCTGTTAGAGCTGTTTTCAGGGGGATCTAACGCGTTGTTACAATCTTGCCAATTATGAGTAATTTATCATAAAATAAAGTCTATTGAGACTAAAATAATCTCTTTAATGATGCTTGGCTGAAGAGACAGTTGCTCACCAATACAGCCATAAAGGTTTTGTTACAAATACAACCCCAAAATCAGAAATAAAAATTTTGAACAGCATGAAAAGTGTCCAAAAAAAAAGAGAAAAATTTTACAGTAAAACATAAAGTTACATTTTGCAGGTCAGTTCACCACTTGTACTCTCTTTTTCTTAGCAGCTTATGTAGCTTTAGTTATGTAAGCAGAATACTTTGTCTTATTTGTTAGAAACAATAAACATCTAAGTGGGATATGAGAACATAAATTGACATTAGATATTGGCTTGTGCCCTGACCTCAGTGCCTCAAATGCCTCAGTGTGGGTGTGAAGGGACCAGAAATACTGGGTACGAATGCCTGAATGTGCCTGCTGATAGTCGACGCCACAGAGTGAGGGAGGCCAAATACAGAAAGTGTGTTTAAAGTTAGAGCCACGTGTTGGGGAATGCCAAGTTTGGTAGTGTGTTGGTTCTGTCTGGAATCCCATAAAAGAGTTTGTATTTAAAGATCAACAGGGATTCTTAAACATTCAGGGTAAGATCAGCGCAGGGCGTCTGTAATTTTTATATGTGACCAGTTGAAGTAAAGTCCTGCTTTGAGAAGTTTGTGTCCACAGTCTTTACTTGACGCATTCTCACATCGACAGCTTGAAGCCAACAAACCCATCACACACACAAAGCTAGTCAAACATTGATCTGATTTTAAAAACACTAATTCTCCCCGAACATTTTGCAAGACCAACGACACACTTCGCTCGGAAGTGTCTCCCGTGGACGTAGGTAGGTAGCTAATTCTAGTTGTGTCCGGCTGACACTTAAAGACAGGGTTTGTCTGCTGTTTAGTTTGTTTCTTATGCTTACAACCTGTGTCTGTAATGAAATATGATGCATTTAGAAACGTTAGCAGATTTTAGGCAAAGTTAGATTTAAAATGAGGGTTCAGACACAATGAAGAATGCACCTGGAGACTGATGTTTACAATTATTAATGCTAACAAGATTAAGCAATGATTCAGGGTTCAGAACAGCTTAAAAATCCCAGTTTAGTAAATGTTTTGTGTTTGTTTAAAAATACCAGTAAAATCTGGTATGACTGCTCTCGCACACAGATGTAGGGTGCTGTTAATTGCAGTTCTTAAAAATAAATTAGAATCAATTAAACCTTCTAGCTTTACAAAAAACCTAAGATTAGAGGCCAATTAACGTAAATTGCCCATAAATTGCCCATTGTGCACAAATACACTTAATCATCTCTGAACTATTTAATATTATTAAACACCGAAACGGAAAACATTTTAAATCCATTCAAATTGTTTTGTAAGACTTTCTCCAGTTTTTGTCTTCAAATATATTTGCACTCTACAGTTCTGTCTGAAGTGAACTTGTTTGCCATTTAGTTTGGTGGATCCACATTTGTGCTTTGCCTCTTTTCATACTCATGCAACTTTTTCAAACTTTTTCAAAACATTTGGGGTTGTACCAAAATGTTTAAACCTGTTTCCAAAGTACTGAACTTATTCTTTGTGTACAAAAACTCCAGGAGGATAAGAAGACCAATCTTTGTGGACAATTTCACCAGTCAATCAAGATATCAAGTCTGGAACAGTCTACTGACAAATGATCTACTGTGTTTATACAAACCTAATCATTTGCAAATGCATTTTAAAACACTCTTGTTGTTTCATGTCACAGAAAAAGACAATTTGTCCGTCATCAATTTTAGAGAAAGAAAAGTCAATGTTTTTTTTGCATTTCTTGGAGTAACATAATCTGCAAGCAGGAAGTGCATGCAACAGCAGAGCACGGGGAAATCAGAGTCAGATCTACACTATCAATCACGAGGGTTTAAAGAATGAACAAAGGATGTTCGCCCCGGAGGAAGCTGTGACTAGAAGTTTGTTCTATCTGCCATGCAGGGAGGCTCATCAGGTATGAGTCTGATTCCTCAGATAAGCTGTAGTTGAAGCAGAATGGGGAGTAAAGCAGAAAAACTAAACACAGCTGAATCATGGTGGGTGGTAGAGTTCCCTTCAAAAGTTGTTACCACCTTTCTTTGACCCTCTTATTGCCAGAATGGGGTCAAGCAAAGGTGACACATGGAAGTGGACGCTTTAGGATGGAAGTGTTTGTTACTTGAATAGTTTGAGAAGAAAAAGCGTCTCTACCTCACCTGAAACAGCCAGAGAGAAACTTCAAGAGGCTCTGCTCAGAGAAAGAACCAATTACTACGGCAGAAATTAGTATGAGTCTTGTATTTTTAATTTACACTTAAGATAAGTCTTATCTTAAGAAAAAATATCAGTAGTATTTCAATTAGATATTTTTGTGTAATTTGTCCTTAAAGTTTTAAAGTTACTCATTAAATTCATAGTGAGAAGAGTACATAAGCGGCCATCGGTTCTTTTTCTGTACAGAGTTTGTTGAAGTTTTTCTTTTTTAAAAAAAGAGGTATCACTAGTTTCATGCCACCAGACCAAAGCAGAACTACTCCAGAGAGCTCAGGACGGCAGAAAGAGAAGGAAAGCAACAGCAGCAACTGAAAGCGGAGAAAGCTGTGGAAGAGAGACGCTTTGCAAAAAAAAAAAATAGCATAAGCAAAAGAAAAGAGAAGAAAAAGAGAGAAGGATTCACAAATCAAAGCACAAAAACATGCAGCATAACTCATTCTGACTAACTAAAGCAAACAAAGTGTGGAAGATGCAAAAATTACTCCAACACAGAAAGTCACTTTTAAGCAGAATAACAAACATGGAGAAGTTCCAGACACAGCAGATTTCTAACAGTAACCATTTAAGAAACGAGCTACAATAACCAACAATAAATATATCAAAATAATTTGGAGCTTTTAATAAATTAAATGAACCCTTCATTATTTAGGACTGAATTATCAATGCCCAGAACTGATAAGGCAAGCGGTCAAATAAACTATTAGGATTGTGGGTACAAATATGTGAGGTTTCTCTGCAACAGCTGTTAAATAATTATTACTGAAGGTATGTTTCTTGAGCATGTATTTAGAGAATTAGAGAGATAGGGTTAGATTAGAATCAATAATAAATTTTAACTAGTGACCCACATTTTATTTTAAAAAATAACATATGAAAGTTGTTTGCTTCTGTTTCCTTTAATCATATTGTGTAATATTTGTTATCCCCCATTCAATGAATGTCATTTTTGTTCCTAACAAGTACTCTCGTCTGTTTAAATTTCTTTCAGCCCGCATTTCACACGTTTTGAAATGCGGGCTGTATGTTTTTATGTGACTGGGCCTCAGAAAGCGTTTTTATGAATGTAATGACCACTGACCGCCTGCAGGAGGCACTACTTGATCCAGCAGCTTCATGCTGGTCCTCTTCCAGATCTTCTTGATTACAGCTCTCAGCTCCTCGTTGGCTTGCTCCAAGTTACCTTCAAAGATAGTGAAAATGTCAGAGTGGTAATAAATGAGTTAAAGTTAAGAACGCCATCTGATAACATCTGTAACTACACCATCACGGACTATTGAATTGGGTGGAATTGAACTCCCTCTGGTGGCACAACATGGGTCATGCATCTTTCTAAATGAACAACATCATGACCCCTAACCTAACAGTTTTCATATTTGTTGTTATTCTTCTGCCATGCAGCAATAATCAATGATAAAATAAAATAATAATTTTGTAGGATTTTGACAACCTGAGCTGTAGACTCACCTTCAGTCTTGATCTTAAGGGCGGTACGGACTAAAGCAAACAAGGTGGCGTTAAACATGACGGTCCCGTCACTGTTGAGCGGCATGTTCATCGCCACCAGTCGCTGCAACAGAATTCAAACTTCATATTAATTTAGACGCATCAGTGTAAAGGGAGGACGGTTTTTTTTTCTGCAAATATGAGATTGTGAGTTGTATAAACCCACCTTACAGGCGACTCTGTGAGGACAGAGCTTGCCAAAACCCAACGGAGGCTGGATCCTCCTCAACAGGGTGACCACATCAAGATGTTTAATCCTGCCCCTAAGAACACATTACGTGAAAAGGAAAGACATTAACAGGTTCCAAGAATTGTCAAAAAAGTAAATGTTCAGGAACAAATTTTATTCAAAATGTTGGGGGGGTTTGCCCTTACTTGGCTTCAGGATCATATTCAGACCATATCCTTTTAAATTCATCCAGATGGTGAGGGCCAAGAATGGACCAATCACGAGTCAGATAATCAAAGTTATCCATAATGACCGCAACAAAGAGGTTGATGATCTGAAACAAGAACATCCAGTATTTTTGAACCACTGCATCAATTGTTTTACTGTGAAATCTGGTTGACTCTTAGGTCTGTGGCAAACACATGAGGGGCAGTGGAAACAGTGAGACGTCCAGAGGAGTACCAGGAAGGCGCAGAGCATGTAGAAACTGATGAAGTAGATTATAGCAAAGTTGCTGCCGCAGGTTCTCTCCTCTCCTGGGTTGTAGTCGGACTCTGAGTCGCACAGCTTCCCCGGCAGACAGGCCAGCATGATCTCCTGCCACGCCTCCCCTGTAGCACATCTGACACAGAATAAGAAAAGTGACTTAGACAACTGCTACACATATTTACTTAGTATTGACAATGATTGTGCAAACCAAAGTTGCAAAATGTGCTAACCTGAACAGCATCAGGACGGCTTGGGGAAAGGTTTGGAAGTTGTTGTTGCGGTTGATTTGGGTTCCATCCACCATTGCTATTTTTCCAAACACCTAAAAGCAGAATCTGCTAAAGTAAGATTCAAAAGCTACAGTAGCAGATATGATCTTAAAGAAATAGGGTATTTGGAATCAGCCATATAGAGGATGAGAAAGTTTTTCCAAAATCTGTCTACAGGTCAGACAAGATTACCTGCATCCCGATGACAGCATAGATGAAGAACAGCATGGCTATCAGAAGGGCAACATATGGAAGAGCCTATTGTGGAATAAAAAAAATAAAAAGTATTATGGAATTTCTTTTCTGCAGTGTATATCGAAGCTGTTACAGTTTTTGGCTAAGCAAACAGACAAAATAGTATGAAATTATGAATTCAGACACAAATTGCAGAGATATTTCACATGGCTGGACACAAAATAACAGCTTTGTAGCTATAAGCATGCCTGCATTCATTATTTGTATAACTAAAATTATTAACTCCCTTGTACATTCACGTGAGGATTGTTGTAATTTCAGTCTACTGGAGCTGAGGGAGGGTTTAGATAAGAATGCAGCGCTCCTCCATTTTCAATGTGTCGAAGATTTTTGTCATCATTTAAATGATAAGCCAGAAACATTGGTTCCCAGACTCCATATGAGAAACTCTGTAACAGCCCAACTCTGTCTAATTAGCACAGTGCAGACTAAGTAAACGCTGAGCTTTGTCTGATTGCAGAAAATAATTTTCGTTTCTGCTATAGCAGCTCATGTCCACGATTTTGCATTATATTGTTTCTATGTCACAAACAGCACTGATTGTGAGATTGCAAATACTTTTTCACAGCTCTGCATGCTCTAAGGCTTTACCTGGAAAGACTTGATGAAGGTCCACAGCAGAGTCCTGATTCCTTCCCCTCTGCTCAGGAGTTTGACCAGTCGCATCACCCTGAACAGGCGGAAGAAGGTGATGGAGATGCGAGCGCTGTCCTCTGTGTTCTAGATGTGAAGAGGAACCAAGATACCAATAAGCAAACAGTACTACTTTGCGCCGCAATATTTGGGGCTTCGCATTACTGATTCATTCATGCAGTCAGTGACACATGCAACCATTCAATATGCATGAATGAACTAAAAATGAGCAAAAACCAACAGGGAGGTAGATCCAAAAGCTATTAAGTATTATTGTCCTCTTTATGACAACAACCAACCTGCATGCAGTCTTACTGAGAGTTACCCCGCACAGCATTAACAAACCTGAATGACTTACACACAATGGCTCATTAAAACAGACAGAATATTGCAAAAATGCAGGCTAAACAAACCATGTCTTAGAACTACAATATGAGGATTAGCCTGGCTTTGAACTAGACAACCATGTCACACTTAAACAGAAATGGTTGGCAATCTGTCTTTAAAGACTTTAGTCAACATTTGTAATGTATAACAAAAACCATCTCCATGTTATCCTGCGTGCCATCATGCTATGCGCCCGGACAAGATGAGATGCAGGGTCGAAGTGGAACTTATGCCAAAATGCAACAAACCAGAAAGAGCCAAAACAAGACTGTGACAGTGAGGAATACCGACAATTCAAGCACAAACTGTAATACTTTACTTACAATAAATTCTACAATTCATAAAAGCATCTTGTTGATTTTTAAACAATCTCTCGACAAAAACTGTCACAACAGAACGATGTAGATGCTTTTGCTTTCAGATGACAACAGAGGGATGATGTTCTTGACAAAAGAGGTGGGGCTTATTCTTACCCCTGGATCCTCTATCACCTTGACAACAGGGATGGCTGCCGACTTGAAACCAGAAGTCTAACGTTAATCAGAGTTACAGCTGCACAGCTACAAACCATTCTTCACATTCTTGCGCTACTTTTGTTTTCTACATCTTTTCACATACATGACAGGCAGAAAACCTTTACAATTTATCTGAGAGAACCTCATCAGCAATGTAATGCTTCTCATGCAAAAGCTTTGTCACATCTAGAGGAACACAGAATATGTAAAAATGCCTTGTAAACACTTTTGTCCCCCTTAAACCTTTTCATACTTTGTCATTATGCACTTAAGTATACTTCACTGGAATCTTAGACCAACACAAAGTAATGCTGTGAGGTGGAAGAAAAAGAATACATAGTCATTATTGTTTATTTGTTTGTTTTTACAAATTTTGTGTTATTTATCTGTATGTATGGGGACACAACAAGAGTGTGGAAGAATTTGTTCTGGTAAGATGAAACTAAAATGTAACTTTTTTTGACACTATTTGTGCCACAAGACTTAAACTGCACATCATCCCCATGGTGAACCATGATGGTGTCAGTATCATGATGTTGGGATGCTTTTCTTCAGGATGCAGGTCAGAGTTGGTAAGAAGATGAATGGAGCTATTTTTCTTTTAATTAATAATTATACAGCACTTGTAGTTTATTATGTCAGATTCTATCAAAATCCTATTAAAAAGTCTAAGTTTGTAATGTGGCAAAAGGTGAAGACGTTAATGAAGTGTGAGCAACCTTTACAAGGCAGTGGATTAAAAAAAAACACATGCATATCACAACTTATGAGTAAAAACATTTTGTGGGGTAAAATATGTAAAACAAGACCCAAATTATGTCCCGGCTTTTGGTCAATAACTAACTCTGCTCAATGTGTCATAAAATGCAGGCATGCTCTCATGAAACGATTCACAATTATTTCTGTAGAATTTGTCTTTCTACACTAAAAATCATCTGTTTATTCCCCCAACCACTCACCCAGGATACACCAACATTTAGCTGCGGACAAGCTGGAAGGAAGCATGAGACCAGCTCTAACATGAGTCACAAACCAGGACATGGAGCGACCTTGCAGCAGCAGCAGCAGCGCTGAACATTGTTGCTTTTTGAAGGGAATGCAAACATAAATGCTGATAGCAAGTAACAGCTCAGCTGCATTCAAATGTAACTGTTTAAAATAAACAAATAACATGGAGTTTGAACAGATGAGCCAACTACTTATCATCTCTTCTTTTAAAACAAACAACTAAAGTGGATATCTACGTGTATGTGTGTAAAATCTGTTGCTACCGTTGTGAAAATCCAATAAAAACAAGAAGAAGATTGTGTTCTCGAATGCAACTCTGATGCTAAAACAAGGCGCTCCTGCAGGGAAGGACACAGAAAAGACGTGTGAGAGATGAATACTTACATTGATCTCAGTGATGGCAATGTCAACCACGCTACCCACAACAATTAAGGCATCAAACGTGTTCCATGCATCAGAAAAATAGTTCTGCAAGCACAGGCAACAGAGACACAGAAAAGAGGACAGACAGAGACAAAAAGCAAGTAGGAAGAAAAGGTAAGAAAGAAAAGTCTTTGTCGGATAGAAAGTACATCAAAAAGTTGAGCTTCAATAAAACAGGATGAAAGTCAGAGTCCTCCTATCAGTGTTTGTGGGAGCACATGCCTTTAAAGTTCAGCAGTAGTTATCCAGTTATTGACATAAATCCTTTTTTGCTTGTTTATATGAATGCTGAAGCTAAAAGAAGGAAACAAGAACATAGAATAAATCAAAAGCATTTTTGACCGACAATCACTGTCGGTCACTGTAACCACCAGCTACAGAGTCGGTAACTGTCGGTTACCAACACTGCATATGTGTATTACACATATTCAGTGTAACACACTGAATATTCACATGCGGTTAAAGATTCTGGCACACAAACAGCCTTTATGTTTAAATACTGGCCCACACAAAGATAGGACAGGAAGGAAATGACAGGAAAAAGGAAACAGGTTTAGGAAGGATTCAAAGGAGAAAAGCAGCAACATTTGGAGGAGCAGGAAGAGGGGCTGACAGAGCTGCACAGTCTGACGACTTTCTACCTGGCTGAGTATGATGTCGACTACACTGCCGATCACCACAAGAGCATCGAAGACATTCCAGGCGTCCCCAACATAGCCCTGAATACGGTGATATACACAGCCAGCGGGGGCGGGGGGTGGAGGCGGGGCACAAGGGAAGGGAGCATGAGGTACGAGGAAAAGGCAAAGTGAGGGCTGAACATCAGACTATGGGGGGTAAGGATAAAAAGTTTTCTAAAAGGAGGAAGCAGAGGGGACAAGATGAGACACTTACTCTGGGTTTGAAGGCAACGAGCTTTAGGATCATCTCCACTGTGAAGACCCCTGTGAAGACCATGTTGAGGATGTCCATGGCGTAGTTAAACAGATGAGACTGGCCATGGTGCTGCGGGGAGACAAGCTGACCATTAGAAGTATTCATTTGACTTTGTTACAATCACAAACTGATCAATGCAAACGCAAGCACTGAATTTTTAAGCAAAAGTTTTTCATTTTTATAAATTTCACAAAATGTAGAATGTTTTTTTTTTCCAGCCTAAAACAGAAAGGCTTAAATCAAAGTATATTCTTCTGTTAAAATGGTAGAGACATAATCCAAAAGACTTGCAGCTTTGATTACAGCAAAAAGTGGTTCTACAAAATGTAACTCATGCATGATGAATACAAATGCTTGTTGGAACAAACAACTGCATTTACATGGAGATTGAACATATGGTGACTATTCACCTATTTGATTACTTCTAAAGGCAACCGGGTGCACTGGATTTTTATCTATGAGAATCACAATAACCGGGGCAGAATGCACATGCATTGTGAAAATCATGTAACTTTTCCTTTTATGGCTCATAATTTGTTACTTTGTGCTGGTCTGTCACAATAAAACCCCAATGACAAATAATAATTCTTAGGGTTGCAATGTGACAAAATGTGAAGAAGTTCAATATTAATTCAAGTGTTTTAAATTAGGATGATAAATCCTACCAGGAGAACGTACCTGAATAGCCAGACACAGCGTGTTGAGAATGATCAGGACAAACATGACGTACTCAAAGCCAGTGGAGTTGACCACATACCAGAACTTGTACTGGTAGGGATTTTTGGGAATGTAGCGGCGCAGAGGGCGAGCTTTCAGTGCGTACTCCACACACTGGCGCTGTAGCGGTGTTGCAAAGGAACAGAGAGACAGTGAGCGAAAACTAGAAGAGAGTTATGGATTCCTCTGAAGCCGATCTTCCTCAGCAGCCACCGACCTGGTTCTTGTCCAGCTCGCAGTTCTTGTACTCCTTCTCTCCCTGCTCCTGGAAGGTAACGATGACGAAACCAACGAAGATGTTCATCATGAAGAAGGCGATGATGATGATGTAGATGATGAAGAAGATGGAGATCTCGATGCGGTAGTTGTAGATGGGGCCCATGTTCTCCCTGTTAGAGTCGATGGCCTTGTACAGCAGACTGTGGGGACAAACATGATACAGTCACAACACCGAGCATAACCTGCTTCATTCATGTAAATATTCCCTTGTGACACATCAGCAACTATGAGATAAATACACGTATTTAAGAGTGCATTAATAGCCACCATCAGCTTTGATAGAGCTGTAAATATCACTTTGCTTAGGTGTTTGAACTGACAGTGGGCCAATACTCACGTGGGCCAACCCTCAAAGGTGGAGACGGTGAACAGGGCCATCATGGCCATGAGGACGTTGTCAAAGTTGAAGTCACTGTTGTACCAGATCCTCTCCTTCACCATGGGCAGAGCCGTGTCCCCATTGTTGTAAAGAATGTATGTCCCCCTATTTTACAAACCACCATTAGACGCTTAATCTACAAGCACCAAGCTGTCCAAATCTTTTAAACTTCTCCTTGTTTTTTATTATTTGCTTCCAGGCAGCAAGGCATTCTTATAATATTTTACAATGGCTTAGATAAATAGTTTTTAAGCTTTCTGAAGGTCTCTCATCAAACTTGTTTCAACTTTGGCTGCTTGTCTATTCATTTCCTGTATATTCCTTTGACCTGAATGTCACCACATGTCCAGGGTCTGCATAGACAAGTGTGAGGGTAGATAAGCAGAGGACAAATAAAAACAATGTCAAGCTTAAAAAACAACTGCAGCACTTAAACAATCTTATCTTTAAAACATAAAAATGTTCAAATAAAAAAACTTCAACAAAGATCTGAGACCTAAACGATTCATTAGCCCAACTGATAATCTAATACAATTTTCAGCTGTTCAGGAACACTGACACTGAGAGCCTGTATTATTTAAGGACTTTATAATAAGACATTTAAAGGTCTTATTATAAAGTCGGTTCTTTGCCAAGTTCCCTTGACGACGCACCAGGACAGACCTTGATTTTAGCTGCCTTTTATGCCTGAATACTTAATATGTAAGAGTTTGGTTTATTTTAACTATTTTTCAAACAAAAAACATTAAGACTGTTTCTAATAAAATACAAAATGATTATGTAACAATGAGGCAGGAAAAATGCCAGAAGCAAAATCATATCTTGCTCCTTGGAAGCAAAAGCGAAGTCAGAAGCTGCGACCCAGAAAGAAATGAGAAGAACTAACTTGCACTCATCTGGGCTGGACTTTGCATCATCTGTGCACCGGTAGAATTTACCCTAAAAAAGTTAAGGTAAGACAACAGAGTTTCAATTAAAATAATATTATGACACAAATTTCATGCGGGGCTTTATGCTCTTGTACCTTGAAGAGCTGCACTCCGATGCAAGCAAACATGAACTGCAGGAGGGTGGTGACAATCATGATGTTGCCGATGGTTCTGATGGCCACAAATACACACTGCACCACGTGCTGCAGAGGGACCAAGTTATGAACTGTCAGTTCAAATACACAGCTGCATCAGAAACAGAGCCACAGGCATTCACAGAGACACTAAGATCACAGGGAGAACCAGACACACTCATGTGGAGAAACACACAGGCGTCAGGCTTCACTGAGTGTTTGTTTTTACTTTCAGTCCTTTGGCTCTGTTGATGGCCCTGAGCGGACGGAGGACCCGCAAAACACGGAGGATCTTCACCACTGAGATAGCAGAGGACCTGCGGGGGGCGGTAAAAACACTACAAGTTGAGATAATCTGAAACACTCCTCTGCAAATCAAGTAACCTTGTCATAATCTATTCTGATTTTCAGCACCAAACATGAGAGAAGAGACGTTCATGTTCAACTACAAGAAATATCTTTAGCTAAAACTCATCAGGTAAACCTACTGACAACATTAGGCAAAAATGTGATTTTCACCAAGAAAAACAAATGATTTCTGCAGAAACATGGGAGGATACATACTGAATGCCAAAGGAGACGAGAGACACGCCGACGACCAGCAGGTCTAATAGGTTGAAGTAGTTCCTGCAGAACGCCCCTTTATGCAGGAACGCTCCAAATGCCGTCATCTAAACAAGTAAGATAGAAATATTACGCCAAAATCTACACAAAGACACAAACACACAGCAGAGAAAACAACAGCTTGACCCAGGCTAATTTTTAAACTTAAGAAACAGTAAATTACTTCTTCTTCTTTTTTTTAATTCTTACATATTTTATCTGCGGTTAGTTAAATCTGTAGTATGTAACTTTTATAAATAATACATTTTTTACATGTTTGTTGAAACTGTCACTCTGTCTTGACAGTATTGTTTGAGACAGATAATTCAGCTCCTCTGCCTTCTGCCAGGGCTCCCAGTGTTAACTAGAAGCAACCAATCAGAGCCAGGAGGCGGGTCTTAGTGCTGTCAATCAATGTGTTGTGTGTTGCTACTCATCCTCCCTTTCCTCCGGTTACATAATCTTATTTTTCAAGCACATTTAGTATATTCCACCATTTTTTTATTAGGTTTATTCCATACTGAATGTGAAACTGATTTTTTTTGTCATCACTCATGGTATTTAATATAATCTAAATGAATGTATTGTTGATTTTTTACAATTTTATAATTAATCCTGGACCAATTGCGGCAATCAAGATATACCAAGATTATAAAAAGTTATGGTTTTGAAACTAGTACTACAATCTAATAGTTTTAAGTTGTTTTTTTAGGGAACTTTTTTAACAAGAAGCCACATAAAGTTCAAAACATCCAATCTGCTGATTTCTGCAGGTTGCTGAGTGAATGAGGGATACTACACTTTAAAAAAAACTGAAATTTGGCTATTGGAAATTGTTTCTGGTTGGGAAACTACTGTTCTGTGAAATAAAATTTGCAGCCTCAAAGACTTCCTTGTTTTTGCTTTTTTGACACAGAGGTGTGTTTCACATCATACAAATTCTATTATCAGACTGAGATAATTTCAATAAATACTAAAACAGTTTTCAAATTCTGATTTATTTTTTTTTTTACTGAGGATAATTTCCCTCGTTGTTGAATTATCAGTTAACTGATTACGAGTTGGGGTCAACCCCTGTGTTATCTGTAGTATCACTGTTTCTGTAGTAGAGTCTTTTTTTCCATAAAGTGGTCAGATCATGCTGCACTTTTTTCACACTTTTGTAAAAATACCGTGAAGCCTTGAAACTTTTGATCAAGGTTAACAAACAGTGAAAATTTCCTTGTGGCCCATGCTTTATCCACTTTGCTAAACAAATGCATTTAAAGTGAAAACATACAGATACGCATGCATGTGCAGGTCTGCACACACACACTCTGACAGACACATGTGAGCTACAAACAATGCAAAATATTGACACATGGCAAGGAGAGCAGAGATCCTTACATTTATTCACTACACAGATTATTCCTAAAGCTGTAACACACATATCCTCTGATGGGCTATTAATCTAAAGCCTTTGCAAAGGAGAGCAGCGAGAAACGAGATGGGGGAAAGGACTGAACAGGAACTGTGATTACCGTAGATTACTTCTGAATGTTGAATCATTAAATTTATTATCTGGAGAAATGCTAAGGGAAAAAAAACAAAAAAACATTGACTCTAATATTTAGTCAGGCGGTAAAGTAACTCAGTGCTACTTGATTGTTACAAAAAGTAAAAAAAAACAATAGAAAAATGTAAAACTACCATAATTTAAAATTTTTTGTTTGTTTTTTTAAACGTTGAAAACTCTGTAATGTTGAATTACTAAAGCGATTTTATTCTGGAGATCTTTACTTACTTCTACACTTACGGGCGCCCCTGATAAAGATGTAAAAACCCTGAAAATGTATTTTCCTTTAAATATTCTCATAATTATTAATTTTCTTAATAATTTTTTAAATTAAATCATAATTTGAGACAATAATTAGAAAAAATACCACATTAATTTATTTTATTTTTTTTACAACAGTGGGAAAATCAATCAAACTCTCAACAATTTATCCTGTGGGGAGCATATACTGGAAAATAAATGTAGCTGTTATAATTTTTGTAGCACATGATGTCATTTTTAAACAGTGTCTAGAAACTTTTAATTAAATCTCTAATTTTCTGATATGTATCTATGATGCAACAAAAAAGTATTTTTGGTCATTTTTCTTTTCCATTAAAAAATAGCTACTTGTTTAAACTTGTGCTATTGTCACAGTGATTTTGTCCTGACTTTAATAGGCTAATAACTAGAAATGCAATAAGAAAAGCTAACATATCGAGCTATCACAGCGAGGTCAGTGTAAGGAAGACAAATGAATGTCTAGAAGTGCAGCAAAACAATTATTGCAGTCACCAAGTCTCTATAACTATTAATTTAGTTCAATGATTTTGTGCACATCTTAATCAGGGCTGCTACTAATTGTGGACAGCGCTGTGGCTAGAGATGATTAGGAAAAGTTGGCCATGAAGCAAATCGTGTTTTTGACAGACAAAGAAAATAAAACTGACATAAAACGTGTCGTAGTGTTGGGACGACAAAACGAGCAGGCAGCCATTACTTTCCTAACATAAAAAAAAAAACAAAAACGACGAGAGGAAGGACATTTGCAGCAAGCTGAGAGGTGCTGTTGAGGCGACACGACAGTCGCCGTTGTTTACCTTAATAAGGATCTCAAATGTAAACATACTAGTGAAGACATAGTCTGCATAGCCTAGGATCTGAGAAGGCAATCAGAGTGACATAAGCAAGCAGGGTTACTGAAGCTCTACCCAACACAGCACAGCACAGCACACACAGGACATTTACCTTCAACAGGATCTCAACAGTAAAGATTGCGGTGAAAGCATAGTCAAAATAACCAAGTATCTGCAAAAAGCAATGCACAAGTTCAAGTCATTGCAGGTCAACACACAAAGTGCTCTATTAAACACTTGTTGCTGCAAGATAATGTTGTTTAGACACATACAAGACAGAAGCAAATCTCCACAGAGTGAAGCTGAACTGGGTAACATCTGAATGTAGAAGCCATTTTTATGATCAATCACTTCATCAGTCATAGTGTAAAGGATAAAGTTTGGAGGTAGCGGTTTGATTTTCGTCCCCGTCTGAAATTATTGTTGGGAGGAAAGGTCTGTGCAGTGATTTCAGGAGAGACAGATTTACTTTCTCCAATGCACAGCACAAAAACCCCGACGTTATTTATGATGTGTTCCTGTCACAAACCACCAAATCTGAGACCTGACAGCTCCTCGGACAGTGCATCATGGTGGAATCGGCTAATAATACCTGTCAGGTCCAATCACACCTCACTGGCCTCCCTATTCTGGCTTCCTATCATTTATAGGATCAAATTAAATTCTTGTTTTTAAGGGTTTTTAAGCCACTACCTCTATCAAACCTTTTACACTACCCAACTATTTTCTTTGTACTTATATTTTTCACCCCTTTTTAGAAAATAAAAAAAACATCTGTGTTTTTGGGGTTTGTCAGCTTCCAATCAGAAACTCCACATTACCTGTGCTGTACTAGCAGGTGGTGATGATATTTACTAGTTATTCTAGTAACTAGTAAATAGAGCAGTTACTACTACTCTATCACAATGAGATATTTTTTCATACGTCTCTTTTTTTTCCGTTATAATGATGTTTCTGTCATTCTAGGAGAACTTTCACATTTTCAACCACTACCATCTGTATGAGATGTGTTAATCAAGGGCAGGAAAAAGTCTATTTAATGAGCAACTTTGCCCTGCAAGGTGTGAATGCATGATATTTAACAGCTAACTAATGACTCTAGTCCTATGATACTTTGATAATGTTCAAAACTGCTAATATTTTCCTGAAGGTTCCAGTCATCATTGGGATCTTCCCACATTCAGGATCACCAAGTGCAGCTTGCTGCAGTTTAGAAAAATACAAAAACCTATCATTACACCACTTATTGAAATTCAGAAGTGACTTCCATCAGTTTAATAAGGAAGGAAGCATTTGGGGAAAAAATTTAATTATTTAGACAAATAAGAGACGAGCAATCTGGCCATGTACTTTGTTTTGAGAATATATAACATATTTTTGCTTCTACTGAAGCAGAGATCTAACAAGTTATTGCCAGTCTTCTCAACTGAAGCATTCATGTCAAAGTAATAAACAACAGTCTAAGGACAGGCTTCATCCCTGGCTGTGCTTCTCCTGGCGTGTGGTAAAGTCCTCTGTGGAAAAGACTCTTCATTAACTACAGTGAGCATATCAAGCTTCCCTCACACAGGCTATTGCTGCTTTACGTACAATGTTGCGAGCAGAGAAGTTGCGGATGGGGTCCTCGGCCGCCAGGGAAACGGAGCTGAGCATGATGAAGACCAGGATCAGGTTGGTGAAGATCTGATGGTTGATGAGCTTATGGCAGAGCACACGAAACCTGCAGGAACAGAGGAGACAGAGGGAGGAAAATATCAGATTGCTACATTTTAGGTTTTCTTTTTCTCTGTAGCATCTAAAAATGATTGATTTCAAATTTTTTGTGCTTTGAACAGAGAAAGTTCCTGTTCTGATTCCAAACATCGGACTCACGGATTGGTGCTGCTGAAGATGAAAAACGCACTGCCCTCCGGGATGGGTGGTGTCTTCTCCTTCACGGTGAGTTCGGAGAGTCGCTGGGCCCGGGGCCCCGGCGGGGCTTCAGGGAGGTTCCCATTATTATCATCATCTTCATCATCACCTGTAAAACAGTAGCTCAGTATCATAATGCTGCCGATTGTTTGTACCATATTAAAACTGCCTAACTAAAAAATATAAACATGTTTAAACACAAAATATTACTTTGTTGCTATATTGATTGTATTGCTGATAAACAGTGTAAAAAGAAAAGAATATCTGCATCTTTTTCCCTTTATTCTTGCATTTCCTGCTGTTTTATTTATTTAATTATGTTTTCCATTTCATGTACATTATTGATTACAAACATTTATTTGTTTTTTGTCATTTCATTCCCTCACAATTCTTTCATCATATACTTTCTCAGTTTCTTCTTTCATTATCTTATATTTCCTGGTGCATTTTGTCAAATAAGTTACATGTTTAGGCAGTACC
The DNA here is from genome assembly GCA_903067095.1 of Girardinus metallicus. Taxonomy (NCBI): domain Eukaryota; kingdom Metazoa; phylum Chordata; class Actinopteri; order Cyprinodontiformes; family Poeciliidae; genus Girardinus; species Girardinus metallicus. The sequence continues at coordinate 50,200 of CAEGAE010001314.1, forward strand.
AGTGGATAACTCCTTTGAAAGTACAATAAAAACTATAAATTCATTTTTTGCTTAAACGTCATTAAAGTGACATTTAAGAAACTGGTACCTCTTAACATTTAAAACCGGCCAGTAAATAAAAAATAAACCATTTTGTTGAGGTCATTCATTGAAAGCTGTTTTTTGATTTCAAAATGGTTGTTTCTAAAAAGAAAAGTACAGAGATTTATGGTTTAAATATTATTCCCATTTATTGTCAAACCAGCTAAGTCTCATCTGCTAAACAAGGTTCTTCACCTGGTGAGTCGACGGTAGTATATGATTCTTTGTCCCCCTCCAGCAAGGCCTCCGTTGGCATCTAGAAGATGTTTAGAATACAGTTTTTTATTTTTACAGATTTCTTAATACAAAAAAGAAAAATATCTAACACTAACAGAGTAGTGCTGGGATCTGGTCATCTAAATTATGTATGAGGGCTCAAGCTAATTTGCATTTTACCGTCGTTTTCCCGTCTTCTGTTATTTCAATCCTCTTCTTCTCTGTGCTTGAGTCCCTGTTGGCAATGAATAAAGTTTAAAACCTCCAATGTATTTTTATTTTTTTGCAGATGGAAATAAAAAAAAAAAACTGTCAAATGTAGTAAAATATGTCAAATGAAAGCTTGGTGAACCATACTTGGCACTATTCTGTCTCTTTTTGGCCTCCTCTTCCTCTTTCTGCGCTGTGTTGAGGCTCTCTGCGTCAGCCAGGTTATCAACAGCGATGGCCAAGAACACATTCAGCAGGATGTCTGATCAAGTAAGTTACAGAAAAAACAAAAACACTTACCGACATTTTTAAAAAATCTAATAAAAATCTCCACAAGCTTCACAGAAATGAATCAGTTCAGTTAAATGGGCTTTTTTTCAAATTGGTAAAGTTGTAATTTCACTTAAATGTATGCTACTGAATATAAAAACATGCCACACTTATCAGATTTATATTTGTAAGATATTCAACAATCATTCATCATTTTCCTTCCACCTCACAGTTATGCTTTACTTTGCGCTGGTCTGTCACAGTAAATCCTAATTTAAAACAATTTGTGTTCAAAGTCGAAAAACGTAGTGGGCGTAACTAGTGTTTCAAGGCACTGTCTGAGCGATGTGAGTGTGTGTGATTGCATTGAGTAGGATACAGTTTCCACAGATGAAGAGGATGATGAAGTAAATGCAGACCACCATGCCAGAGGACGCCGGACCACCGTACGCCATGATGCCGTCATACATCACGGTGTTCCAGTCCTCGCCTGTCAGGATCTGGTGAACAGCGTGAAAAATATTAGGAGACTAACACTGAAGCACCTGATTCTGGTCGAACCGCATTATTCGCAGTAATTATTCCCAGATATTGAAAACGAATGTCGTACATTGCCACAGACAGCAATACCTTAACCCGAGTGAATCATAAGACATGCTTGACATGTGATAAAACCCTCGGTTCGTCTCTGATTTTCTCAAACACAAACCTGAAACACGGTGAGGAGGGCCTGGGGGAAATTATCAAATGTGCTTCTTTTGGTCACCGTCTCATCAAAGTTGAATTTGCCCCCGAAGAGTTGCATGCCCAGCAAGGAGAAAATAATGATGAAGAGGAAGAGCAGCAGCAGCAGGGAGGCGATGGACTTCATGGAGTTGAGCAGAGAGGCCACCAGGTTACTAAGAGACGCCCAGTGACTGAAGAAGACAGAGAGAGAATTTAGCTCACCTTCTTTCTTTTTCTCCTTCTTTCTTTCTCTATTCCTGTTTTCTTATAGAGAAAAAGAAAGTTTAGTAAATGGGGAAAAACTGCAGTTTGTGTACTGTGTCTTCAATCTTAAGCAGACTAAGACTAAAACGCACTCTTACCATAAAACACTATTTGATTTCCCTTATTTGAGTCTCTTTTCATAGCTCCATATGCCTTTTGGGGTTTTTTTATGTCTGCTTTTATTTGTGCAGCACACTTTAGCCTTCATGACATGAACAAATATTAGTGTAAAATATGCATACCGCGTAACTTTGAAGATCCTGAGGAGGCGTACGCAGCGCAAGACCGAGATCCCCAGTGGAGACATGATGGCCAGCTCCACCAGGATGGTCTCCACGATCCCTCCACACACCACAAAACAGTCAAAGCGGTTGAACAGCGACACGAAGTAGGCCTGGAGCCCCAAACTGTACATCTTCACGAGCATCTCCAGAGTGAACAAAGCCAAAAGAACCTTGTTGGCTACATCTGGAGCAGAGAGAGAGAAAAAAAGGAATGCTTTTTGTAGAAATATAATGGTTGTATTATATTGAATTTCATCATGGTGAAAGTAAAGCAAACAGAATGTAAAAAGTTAAACAGACACCTTGTACTTCTGTTAGCCATTCAGGCTGGTTGTAGTGCTCTGATGCAATGGTGAGGGTGTTGAGGAACACCAGGATGATGACGAGCCAATAAAACGTCACGGATTTCACGGCCGCCCGGCACTTCCTGCGGCAGAAGCGGTTCCACCGTCGCCACTGCCGACTGACAGAGAATCGGTTTGAAGTATTTCCTCCGTCAGCTTAGAAAGTCTAAAGGGAAACGTTACGGTCTACCCCACATGCAAGAGGATCATTTGTTGAAAACAAGGAATTCTATCACAGCAAATACGAGTGGATCAAAACCGATCAGGAGCAGACGGCTGGATTTTAGGTCAACATGGAACAGCGTTGAATTGCTGGTGCCATCAGGGAAAGAAACGTACAGATGAAAACAGCAGGGATCAGAATGATTCAAATACGTGACCAGAATTGATCATGCACGATGAGAAGAAGAGCATAGCTACCATGCAGCACCACAGCACAGTACTAACCTGCACTTTGATTTAGTTATTTTCTGACTGGTGGAAATAGAAGACAAGACATTTTTTAAATAAAAATGGGAAGCACTGTAAATCTCTAAAACCCGACTCGGCAGTCGAATCTTCAGCTTATGTCAGCGTGACTTGATTTCCGACCGACTGATGCTGCGTTTTAGAACTTGCTGCCTTGGTGACCAATTTCCCTCTAAAGGGAAACTTCTGCATCAGCTCTGAGCTGCTTGATGAAAAACTTTTCGCATAACTGATTTGTGGTGTGATGTGTCAAACTCACCATAACGGTCCACAGCACAGAGACTTGCCCTCTTCTCCATTATGGTTGTCTGTGGTCGCTGACTCTGTCTCACTCGTGGGCATGCTGGCTGCAAAGTTACACACACACACACACATACAAATGTATAAAAAAATAAAATAAAAAAAATTGCCTGAAAACGCTTACAAATTTTACGTGACTTACAATTTTATTTCATCAGCATTTAAAAAAAAAATAAAGCGTATTTTCTTTTTGGCATTAATTCCTTTGTGGTTTAGCTGAGCAATAGGCTTATAAAAGATGTACTTTTTTCAGATCCACGACTTCTCCAAAAACCAACATAAAATGAAACGTTAGAAGCAAAAAACGGAGAAACACCCATTTCTTTTTAGATGTTGCAAGCTTCTTACTTGCATCTTATTTGCATTTTCGATACACAGAAAATGCTAAACTGTAATGCAATCATAAGATTGCAGGTGGTGTGCAGAGCCAGTATTGTGGGATTGTCTCTGATGGTCGTAAATTGTTTGAAAAAAAAAAAAAGAAAGTGTAAAAAGCTAAACTATCTGTGTGACGCCATCACAAAGTTAACAGGGAGGACAAGTGCATCTAACCTAAAATAGAATGTGCTGACTGTTATCAATTACTACAGATTATTATCAAATCAGATTAGCAGATTTTCAAAGCCAGGTACTATATATCAGTTTATCACAAATTAGGCTGATCTCTAATTCCCTGGAATTGCATCAGAGTAGAAAAGCTATTGTTGCAGAAAATTTGTTTTAAATTATCTGCATGGGAAAAGTCATAACAAACTCATCAGAGTGAAATAAGCTCATTAGCTGTAATCCAAACATCTGAACGTCTAAACGCACTGTTGAAATGTAATGCTTTATTATATTTCTATTCTATATTGCGATATATGGTCTCTGCACTGCTGTAAGTGTTGGTTTTAATAGATATGGGATCAAAGCATTTATAAAATACTGAAAATGGAATGATTCATGCATGCAGAAAAAACAACCTTACAGATAAACAATGAACATGTTCAATACGACAATGAATGATGAACAACTTTTACACTGACACTTCTGATTCAGTCCAAGCAAAATATAATTTGCTAAGTAGAATCTTGGGGCAACATTCCAAAGACACATTTATACCCATATAAAAAAATCTCCCGCTAAATTAGTTTTTTGTTTTAAACAAAATCACCACTTAGCATTAAAGAAAACTATTATAGATGATAATCAAGTTGAGGATGACGATGATGATAGGGACCATGCACAATAAAACAGCATAAAGAAACAAAGTGCACAAAGCATCCAGCAAACCAAGTCCATCAAAGACACTCTTCAGGACGAAGGTGAAATGACCTCATGAACACACACAGGGGACAGATGAAGTCTTCCTGGCGCTCCCGCGCTCAAGTGCACACAAATACATTTACCCTGTGTCTCTGTGGACTGAGAGAACCAGCCAAACCTTCCTTTCTTCTTCTCAGTGAGGTCAGCCAGCGTGACCCCTTGGTGTTATCAACATGCAGTTCACACAGCCAGACAGCAGAGGAAGCAGTGAGTCAACACAAAGCAGAACAAGAGAGAGGAATGAACAGCAAGAGGCAACTTCAGAACAAACTACTGATGCAGCTACAGTATCCAGAAAATCACTGATAAACTACAGAAAAATTATTGATTTAAATCTGTCCATACTGTGGAGTATAATAATAAAAATAATCACATCCCTTCACCAGTAACTGATCCACGGGTTGTTATTTATGAGATTATTAATTATTAAACAGTATTAGCTATAATGAAAGTCAATAAACCTGACTAGTCAGATCTCTCCTCTCATGATTTCTGGACACAATAACCACATATTACATTCTAAGACTGAGGATGATTAGCTGTAAACAAAACTTAAGTGAGAACGTAAAATACAGGAGTTAGGGAAGTAAAAAGTTGTTAAAAACAAGAAAGATGTGTGGCAACATATGGGAGGAAGAGGGGAGGAAAAGAGGGAACATCTGATGTTAGTGGCATTCTACAGGCGGTATTTACAAGACACACACACACACACTGCAGGAATCCAGGAGAGAACGTTAGTGTGTTATCACCTTAAACAACAACAGCAGCAGCAGCAGTGGTAAAAGCAGTGCAGATACTGGAGAACATGAACACTGACAGGTGCATGTGAATTGACTGCAAGACTCTATAGGGCCATTAGTGCACAGAAGATGAGATTTATATGAATTTTTTGCAAAAAAAAAAAAAAAAAGAGGATGGTTCCTGCACCATCCCAAGTTTATTATGTAACCGCATAATTACTGATTATATAAACAGGGCTCTTCCTTCATCTGCCTTTCAGATGTCGACAAAAGAAAAATAAATCATGTAAAAATTACAAACGTGAAACTATCCAAACATAAGCTTTTAGACGTATTTTTAAATCCTGCAATTTAAACTTAACATGTGTTTGTTGAGTGGTGAATTGATGGTGAAAATTCACAAGCATTCAGTCACTTTGAAAGACTGGAGAAGAAAATTATGCCACAGTTCTGGTCGGATTCCCTCTGCTGTAATACACGGAGCAAACGGCAATCAAAAAGATCCGGGTAACTCACGATTGCGCTTGCCCTCCTCGTCCCCTTCCTCCTCGTTCTCGGGGTCGATGTCCTCGGCTTGCGTGATCCAGTCCAGGTAGCCCTTAAGGTCCTCCTCCAGCTGCTGCTTCTCGCGCAGCTTCTGGAAGTCGCCGCGAGCTTTGGCCTTTTCACGCTCTTTGGAAAACTCTCTGCAAGGAGAAAAAGAGACAACACACATGCCTGATTAAGATTAAGGAAGGTCTTTTTTTCACTTTTCTCTCTGAAAAGTGGAAAGTAAAAATGTAAACATACCCACTCAACACTCCCAAGACCAGGTTCAGAACAAAGAAGGATCCAAAGATGACCAGACTGACAAAGTAGACCCATGGCAGCTCAAAGCCCATCGCATCATTCATCTGCATTGAAAATGTTTAATCAATGTTAGCTCACTTAGAAAAATCTTTGCCTAAGTATCTACTTGAGATAAAAATAAAAAAATAAACCAAAATAAGTAAAAATACTGATTTAGGATGATGTGTTATGATCTGTAGGTGTTTAGATTTCTGTGTTTCCGGTTTTGATCATTTCCTTATTATTTACTCCCATCAGTTCAGTTTATTCCTCTGTTGTTTCTGTTGTGCCTTTTCATTTGTACATTACTTTAATGTTCCTTAGATTGGTGCTCCTTTATGTACTGTTTATGCTGGTTGCAGGTTTTCATAACATTCTATTATATTTCAAAGGCATGTCATATTATTCACTGTTTAACACTCGTCCTTCATGGGAATCGTTCAACTGCTTACAGAGGAAAGCAAAAATTGCTTCAAGTTCAAAAATGATCAAAAATGTAATGGGACATCAAAGATTTAAAAGATGAATACAAAATATAAATAAGCCTATTTATATTCTGTTGCACTCTAATGCATTTTAGTAAAAATCCAACGTTTTGTTTGATTACATTTATTTTATATTGAAAAGAAATTGCATATTAGGAAATAGTTAACAGTTACCTTTTGATTGTTTTACATTTTTGAACAAAATTTACTCCTAATGAAAAGAAATGTAGCTTATTTTTGTCAAAATGTACTTTTTCAAATTGATCAAAGAGTTTAGGAACTTTTAATTAGTGATCTATGGCTCTTTTCTCTCAGGCATAAGCATGAGATAAAATAAAATCTGGCTTAATTTAGTCAGTGTTCATGTCCTTATATACACACAGATATGCTTTGGTTTTCATAACTCAGTAAACTACTTCAAGAAACCATCTACTAACCATAAAGTTTTTGCTTAAAAAGCCATTGTTTTATTTCACACTATAAAATCTGTATTTTTAATTAATGCAAGTTGTAGTTAAAAAAATGTTTTGTGATTTATAGTTCTAAAAGAAAAATCAGAAATTGGAATCGGCAGGTCAGGACTTTACAAAGTACGGCACTGGAAATGATTTCTGATCCTCAATACACAGAAAATTGGCTTCCTTCTTCTTCTTTTTTTTTTTTAGATGTAGATCAACTGACTTTCACACAGCTTCACTCACAAAGTACCAAATACGCACCCACCATGCACAAACTATTAAAGTTGGCCAATTCAAGTAGAACAGGTCACATGGCACATGTAACATAAATGACCACATATCCATACATCAATTCTTTATTGTTTTAGGTTTGTCAGACCTTCTCTCCAGCAACACAACACCAACACTGAGATGAAATTGCCATGGCAACGCATACATGGAAAGAGCAGTAAAATGTGTGGAAAGGAAGAAAAAAGGACTATAGGACGATAGCGGAGGAAGAGAAAGAAGGAGAAGTTCATTATTTCACAGATGAGGGTCACCATCAGTAAATGAGTGGGATTAAGCTCATAAGTGTTTTGGCTAATTAAAAGCCATTGCTGGTTTTTGCTAATGAGAAGCTGAGAGTTTCCAAAGGAAGCTAGCTTTTTAAATCGATGACACTTGTTTATTCAAAGGAAAGCGACTGTCCACGCTGCAGCTCTGAAAGAAATCATTGTCATGTGAGTGTGACCCATGTGAGGTTGCTTTATGAGATTTTATATCGTATAGGCTTCAGATATATTTCAGTACAAATATTGTGATCATGCTTTAAATAAAAAGCCAAATATTGGTGGCAGATTCAGACTTCTGAGTCATTTTTGTAACATTTAATTACCCAGTAGAGAATGTCGGTCCAGCCTTCCATGGTGATACACTGGAACACGGTGAGCATGGCAAACAGAAAGTTGTCAAAGTTGGTGATGCCATTGTTGGGGCCTTGCCAGCCCTCTCTGCAAATGGTACCATTGGCCAGGCAGCGGCGGCCGTGTCCTGAGACAGCGCACGGCGCCGGCTCTTCTTCTGCCAGGGATCCTGGAGGCGAAAACACAAACATGTAGAGAGCACACCAAACGCTAAAGGCAAATCAAAATTGAGTCACCGTTTTTATGTCATGGTCTTTACAGCAGATGATTATAAGTTGTTATTTGAAAAATACAAATAACATTGTTCTTTAGTGGTTATCCGATGTCACAATATTTTTTTTTACCTGCAAGAGTCGTCTACAGTAGAAGGAGGGACGGGGCCGGCTGGCCATATGGGATTTAACAAAAATAATTTCTTGCATTTGCAGCTGATGGCCAGTAGTTGATAGTGTATTTTATGATGCATTAGTGTCCACTTCAGTGGTCTGTGTGCATTTATAACATAAAAATCCACAAGAAGCACAAGAAAATGGCTTTTAGATAGCTGTCCACTGTGGTGACCACTATGCATGAAAGGGTTAAGGTAGAAAAAATAATTTGTTCATCTAATTCAGGCTACTGCATATTTTTTGATGGAAACTTCCACAGATTTCTTTTTTTCAGTTTCATTTTAAGCTGCTACCGTTTAGCCTCATACAAATTACATATACAGTCATTAAGACTAACAAATATGAGAGCAATATCAACGCTAAATGGCACATTGACGATAATATACCCATCTGACTATGAACATATTTTACATTTTGAGTTAGGATAAAATAGAACACTGTCCTGCAAAAGCAGACATATTGTTCAATCTGAAAAGCTTGGTCAGTTAATATTTTCTTTTTTTAACAACTGATGCTATAACTTCATGAAAAGTGTTCTCTGGTTTCACTCCCAGTTAAATAAAATAGATCACACATATGCCCAGATATTGTTTTGACTTACTTCAACTTTCCAACAGCAAGAATCTCTCTTACTCACTTATTTATCTTTAAACATGAGCACATTTCTTGAATGATTGTGCTATTTTGTAAGCGATACTAAGTCAAAGAGTGAGCTTGTTTACATAATAGCTAGATATCTGTCATTTAATCACAGGATTTAATCCACCATCTGCTGTTGTGTCTTATTCTCAGCTGCTTGTCACCATTCACATTCACGGTGCATCATTCCATTCATTCCCAGGGATTAAATCCTGTATCTGTGGTAATCTCAGATCCACACTGTGTCTGTTTAGTGTGGAAGAAAGATAGAAGCTAATAGAATAATGAAATAAAGACCAGTTTACCTGATTTTATGATGAAGCAGGTGGCGTGCATCTTTCCAATGAAGAGCTCCAGGCCGATGATGGCGTAGATGATGATTACAAAGAGGACCAGCAGAGCAATATGAAGGAGGGGAACCATGGCTTTAATTATGGAGTTTAAAACCACCTGTAAACCTGTAAACACACACATTCGTCAAAGTCTCAGCAAATCATAACCTTGACTTATTTTCTGATAATAAAAGTATGTCCTTCCTTACATTTTTGACGATTGGACGCTGTCATTATTAAAGTTCAGGCAACAGAGAACTGTTTATAAATGATTAATCTCAGAAAAGTTTTATATTGAAGAAAAAAAAAAGAAAACATAATTTCAAAATTGCACATCTAATACATTTTTAACATCCCATTTACTGAAACAAACAAAATTTTTCCTTTTTTCAAATACAAAAGCAAAAACAAAATGGTAAAACACAACAAACCAGCATAAGAAGTATTGGATCTAAATTACAAAAAATGATCTGTGAGTAAAATCATAACACTTACTGTTTGAGCTCAAGTAAAATACAAGACACACTACTGGGGAACTAATGATCATCCAAATACCTATTAGTGAATCAACAGCATGCTGCATGTAAAGCAGCTGAAGTCAGAAGCACATGAAAACCAACAGCCTGTGAAATCCTTCTATTAGCTCTGACAATGACATGATGTACACAGAAGCCCAGACATTGTTTTCTGTGTATAATTACACTGCACAAACAAAACCACATAGACAAATATCAGACAAAAGCAGAGCTGAAAAATAGATTTTCAGTCTAACTTTGTGTTTGCCATCAGTCCTCAGAGAGCCAAATGATCTGCTGCCATGGAAACTAAAATAATGCAAACAGATCAGTGCACGTGCAAATGTAAGGTCATGTGTTTTGGAAACAGAAGCAGGGAAGAAAGCACCGTCTTCTTGGGTTCACGATAGGAACTATAGAGATTTTTTCTTTGGTAAGTATGTCGTCTTCAATCTTTTATTGATTTAATTGTTTTATTGTTGCTGATTTGAGGTCAGCAATGTGCTCCAGAAATTGAAAGTGTAATAAAGTTAGACTGACTTACCTCAGCAATATACTCAAATAGATAACCAGAGTTTCAAAACTGGGCCACTGATGAAGTTTATGATGCTTTAGTACTGTCCACCAATTCACAATATCTCACAACTGCAATAACATCTTTATTAAAACACTCACTGACTGTTATTTACAATGACCGCTTGCTGTAATGTGTTACCTAAGCAAACACAAGGAGGTTATACACACACACCTGAAATCACTGATAGCACATTAATGTGTTTTTTTTTTTTTCTGGAGACTAAATGTCATATAAGATTAAACCTTGAGATGTTTTATGCTTAACTGTACCACAAACTTCACATTTTTGTTGTCTGCAGATGAAGCTTCTCCCTCACTAACATGTACCTAACTCATTTGTATTTCCAATAATGATGAACGCTTCCCTTTTATCTCATTGTTGGTGTTGCTGAAGAAAGTTAAACCTATATAAAAAAGATTATAACATGTACTTTTGATCCTGACCTGCGACTTTCTTTAAAGAGTGGCCTGATTTTACATCGTGAGTAGACTGAGTGTTGTAGAGTCCAGGTGTGCTGCTTTATGGGTGTGTTGTGCTTAAAATGGAAAACGGGACACGGCTGTTTTTGAGTTAATATTTCAAATCAGTCAACAAAATATTTCTAACACCAATATTTGCAAAACCAGAAAAGTTGGTTTGGTCATTGTCAATTGGTATCAGCACTTAATGTTGACATCCTGTTGCGTGAGACTCTTAATTTGAAAGAAAAAATAAATAATTCTCAAGTCGGCTGATGAAGATCTTATCCATCTCTAAAATCAGTCCATCTTGTTCTCATCAACCTACTACAATGCACCGTCTCTTTGGGTGAGTTGGATGTATTGTATCTATGTATTGTTAAACCTAGACCCAATACACTAGTGGAAGTTCTGGACACTTTTGGTCCATAAAAGCCACATTACTCTTTAAGTCACCTTATTTTTTACAAACAAGCTACTTGAACTATTTCTTTTAACAATACTTTTTTACTGATGAATCTGATGAGCATCAGAACCTTTAGTTTTGAGTCTGTCAGGTCAACCCAAACCACCCAGGATACTTTAGTCTGTTTACAAATCACAGTAAGATTTGTAAACAATCTTGGTTTAAGGTGTCTTAAACCAAGATTATGAAAACAGCTTGTGTGAATATTTACACACAGTTCAGTGAACATTAAGGGCTGACTGAAGATTTCTGAATTAACTCACTGGGAACTCCAGAAACAAGGCGAAGAGGTCGAAGCACGCGAAAGGCTCTCAGGGCCTTCACGTCAAAGCCCCCTGGTTTGCCTCCAGTCTGCCCACCAGAGTCAGCGTCTTTGGTTATCATTTCCAGGACAACACTGAACAACCTGGGCATAAAGTTAAATTAAATTAAATTAAACAGGGGATGGAGAGGTGAAAAGGGTAAAAAGGCTATGATAGAGAAGAGCAGTGACACCAAAAAGAAGAACTGCAGCTAAATGATTAAAGAGCATGTGACACACAGCAAAGAACATAGCTTGGGATCGTTTTTGTATTTTGTCTGTGAGCGTGCATCTGTGTGAGACATACTGTGTACATTTATGGCCAATTCGTATGAGGTATTTGATCGCTGTCAGACATTTTATTGTAATTTGAGAGAAACCTGTGAGGGAAAAAAAAATAACCCTTCGAGGTTTAAAGAAAACATTCTAACTCTAAATCTAACAGGGCCATCAATCAGTTTATTTATCTGTTATGTATGTCATTGCTTATTTACCTTTTTTGATTCACAAATCAGCTGAATTTACACTTAAATCCCACGTGGGCCAGATGGTTTACCCACAACTCTGTTCAAAGCTGTGTGTGTGGATCTGCATCTGTGCACGTTTATGTAACTGCACATGCGCCCAACAATTGCTGCCATCTGTACAGGAATTTGTTGGAATCATAATGTACAAATAAATGTTTAAAAAGTACTTTGAAAACCACCTCTTGCTCCGGGTCTTTTGGTGCGTGTTTCTGCCAGCTTTGCATAACTAGAGACGTTTAGCTTAAACTCAGCCTGATTGAATGGGGAGATTTTGAGCATCCACATTGAATTTCAGGTTCTGGTTGGATGTTTGGGCTTATAATTGTTTGTGTTATAGTTAAGGATGGAGTAATTTAGAGAGAATGTACATGCTGAAGGCTCTGTGGATAATGTATAAATGGCAGTGACCTTACCCCACAATGACGATGACAAAGTCCAACATGTTCCATCCGTTTCTGACGTAGGAGTTTTGGTGCATGACTAAGCCATAGGCAATAATCTTCAGAAATGTTTCTATTGTAAAAATGATCAGGAAGGCATATTCTACTGTTTCCTGCAGAGAGAGAGAGAGAGAGAGAAAAAAAAAAGGAGAACAGGAGAAACACGGGTCAGGGTACGTTCTGAACATCAGTGTTGTTTTCATTAATAATGACAATAACAAAATTATTTAGCTGACGACCCTTTTTTCATGAGGATAACGAGACGATGACAAAAAACAACGTGGCTCCGTGATGACTAAAACATGACAAGACGAAAATGTTTGTGCGCAATCTGTCAGACTTCAGGAAGAAAGGAAGAAAGGAAACAAGGAAGGAAAAACACAACAATTAGACAATGTCACAGGGAATCAAGTCTAGAAATCTAAATATTTTCCAATCTTTTCCAAACCTAAAAATATGTAATCAAATCCAGACTTTTCCATGCATCTCAAAATTGTGTGGAAGAAACATTTTACTGTCTCACCTTCACTTTCTCATTGTCCTGTTTCTTACATCAGTGGGTTTTTTTTTTATCTCTTTTCCAAATATTAACTGCCTGTTTCAAATCAGAAAGTTAGCAAGCTGGCATGTAAGATGCACAAAAAGACAAATGCATTGTTGATCTGAAGGACACAAAGCGGCACAAAGAAGCACAGTTACAGCAAAGACACTGATGACTTCAGTGACACGCACACTAACTTCACACCCACTCACACAGGCTGAGAGTCTTGCAATGGTTTGGAAACTCAAAGCTTCCATCAGAAAGGCATTGAGCCAACAACACAAACACAGTCACAGAAGGACTGTAGCTACATCGCAGAAAGTGTTTCTTCAAGTTTCAGATGCATAACCATCAATTTCTGTAGTTTACCCGGATGTCACAGGTTCACGTTCCTCTTCTGATCTAGTAACTAATTCCTGTAATGAACGTCAAGATAAAGAGCCACTTCCAGGCACTAGATGCTCCTACATCAAACCAAATCCACTGGCCCTTTATTCAAAGTCATGAAGGGCAGCACTGACATGCTAAATGGGGAGATTATTTTTAAGAAGCTGATAAGGCATCAGTTAATGTCAAGACTTTTTAATGGACATAGTGTTGCCATTGATTATAACCGGGTAAATACAGTTTGTCACTAAATATAACTAAATTAGGTAAGACAGCCATGAGTCCAAAGGTATAAACAGAAAAAAGAACAATTATCTGATTGACAATAAATAAATATAAGCATTTTGTTCTAAAATTAAATAAAAGTTTTTCTGTTACGGGTGTATCTATCCGTGTTTTAGATCTGAAAAGTGTTCTGGCATTTTCACATCTTGTCACTTCAATTCGGTGTCGACATTTTGTAATAAAAGAGCCTTTCAGGCACACTTTTATTTAGTCTGTATATACTCTGCGAGAGATATTTCCACATGTTTTTTTAATTATTATTTTCAAAGAAATAAAAAAAAGTAACAAAGTAATAATCTTCAAGAATGTGAAACATCTTTTTTCCATAGTGACAGCCAAAAAATGTGCAAAACCCATTATTCATCCCTTTTTCAGTCTGGAACATTCAGAAGAACAACTCAGTGGCTGTTTAATAATTGATTTCTCATGGGTGACTGTGTGTTTGACTCCTAAACGTTTACTGGCATTAACTGAGCGTAGCGCCACTGCAGCGGCTGGGTGATGACCTGTGAAGAACAACATAATTCAGAGCTGTTTCACACTGATAAGAGCCTTCACCGTCTGCCTCCATTCGGCTTAACATTCTCGCTCCATCTGCTTGTTGTTTACAGAAGACTGAAATGTCCATTCTTCTGCTTGTTGAACGGCTGACGGTCAGTGCTTGTGTGTGTGTGTGTGTGTGTGTGGAGGCGTGTGCGTGTGTGTGTGCGCATGCGTGTGTCTTAAATTTGTAAAGCTGTGGAGACAAATGTAACAAAATAAGTAACAAGCTAGATTGTAGCTAGATTGCATTATTGCAAAACTGTTTGGTTTGCATTTCATTTTTTCATTACTCTTGTTTCCCACTGCTGAACTAGATCAAGTGATGATATATTTATTCAGGGAAGCGGGGGAATCCCACGTTGAGAAATTGATTATTTATTTTTATTCATGGGATCATGTGTACCACTATCGCTGGCATCGTTGCCAATCAGACTTTGAATGATCCCCTTTCAGCAATACAGCAGCATTTGTCATTTTAGCTTTTATTTTAAAAGTTATTTACTGTAATTACATGCAAATAAATAAAATCTATAGAGTAAAGTATGTAAGTCACACTTTTTCACCCTCAAACTTTACGCTTTTAATTCTGTGACCCATCTTTTCAGGAACTGAACAAAAGATGTAATTTCATTTCTAACTTCTCAGCTCAGGAATCTTCATGCCATGCTGAGGGATCATTAAATCCATGGCATGAATTTTATAGATGTAGGCATATACATGATAGGTTTTTTTTCCCCTCTTTGTGTGTTACTAACCTCATGATGGGATTAACATGCACGACATGATATTATATAATACTATTCAAACCTTTACTCTTCACAACGCCATGGGGATATCAGGATGGCAGCGTGAGAGAAGCGCAGGCCTGAAGCTCTTTGACTATGTGTTCATTTAAGTCGATGTGATGAATAAATGAACAGAGAGACAGATTAACAGAGCTCCTGCTTTCTGTGCGTTTCTGTTTCGTGTGAACTGTGCATCGACAAAAGAACGATACCCGGTGTTTTTGTTTCCTGTGTCCTGGATCAGTGATGACCGTTCCCTCTGAGGTTGTAGTAAAAATAACGTTGCCATGGAAATCAGGCTTGTCTTGTGTGTGGGCAGAGAAAGAGACTTGAAATAATCAAGTGAGAGAAACTCAAGACAACTGCCCTTAATACAGCAAACTCCTTCAGTTAAACGCAAGAGCGACTTTCCCAGTGAATGACGAGTCCTCTCATCTCAGGGATTTATTAGTCTTTTGTGGAAACGATCAGGCTTCTGGCATCATTCTGACTGCAGTTTTGACAACTCTTCTTGGTAGAACTGTTACATATAGATGAAAAAGATTGGTTTTCTGGCAGACACCTGGCTTCTGTAAATTATCACCAAGACTTTAGTCTATTATAAAGTGCTGAAACATCAATGTGTGAAATGAAGGAAGGAGCACTTGCTCCAATATTATCAACAACAAGCGAAAATGAAATTTGCAGCTCCACATACTGATAAGCCAAATAGCTTGTGGAGCAAAGCTTGTAGTCAGGTGTGATGAAGACTCAGCTGTTTGGCCTCAATAAGAATAAGTATATGTGGAGGAGTCAAGGTGAGGCTCTTTAAACCTAGGATCACTTTTCCATTTGTTAAGCATGGCAGTGGCAGCATTATGCTTAGGGTCTGTTTTTTTTTATCACTAAGAAAACTACTAATATGTTCTTCAACTTCACCTCAAATCAGCATCTAGATGACAGAAACGTGAACACAGAACACTGAAACAGGACAATGATTGTAAACATATCAGAAGAAGTTTGGGACGGGATAAAGCAACTTAAATTATTATCTTCTGGAACAAAACATGACCAAACTCATTTGAAGTTATATGAACTATTTTAAATTAAACATATTATTTCTAATACAAAATAGATTCTCGCTGCAAATAGATGTCAGATTTTCAGATAGATTCATGCCAGATGCTTGTTGATGGTTGGAAGAAGTGCGAGGTTTCTCTACATCTTAAGTGACATTTAATCAAATAAAAATGGAAAATCCACAATGATTTCAAACTTGTGCATCCAATTGTTGCCTTCAAAATTAATTTAAGTGGCATGTTGCAAAAAGAAAATGTTCCACAATGGAAAGATAACAATTAAAATGCAAAATCAGAATGTCTTTCAGGGCAAAGAAGAAATGTCAGATCAGTGCTCTACCTTTAAGCCTGGAGATTGCTGTTACACTGTTAACTTGCCACTAAAAATATCACAAAATGATGCTAGCAGAATATTTCTGTCTTATTATGTTTAATTAAGAAAGGGAGATTATGCTGACATTATCCGTCTGTGTCATGAATTGTGGTTGAAGAATGATGAGGACCCAGGTTGGTGCAATAATGATGATGGTTTTAATGATGAAATACAAAATACAAAAATCCAGGCAGCACAGATGAGCAGAAGGCTAGGAGCTCAGAACTGGGAGCAACTGGAATAACTCAAAAAGCAGGCACAGAGGAGGCAGAGGGGAGACACAGGCTGACACGACAACAGTATAGACAAGGACCCGACAAGGAGCAGGGAACACAGGCGGGATTAAATACACAAGGGGAAATCAGGGAACACAGAGACTCAACTGAACACAGAAACCTAAATTGATACACAGAGAAACCAAAACCTTACAGCCTGCTCTGCAGTTTCTCATGGACTCAGTTATCTTGAGCCAGATGCCACCGATAACAGAATACAGCTCAGACACTAAATGAGACACAGCTTAGTTAATTTAAGGCAGAACAGTGCATCCTGCGAGCTCGAAAATCCTCTGGTTTGGAGGTGGGACAAGATTTTTGGGTTGACCGAGCTGAACCTAAAATGAACTGGAGGTTTCTGTGCATAGAAAGGAAGTTAATTCTCAACTTTACACAAGTTTTAAATTCTCTTCATATGAAATGTCTCTAATGAGTTTGAATTTCAATGCTGCTCGGTTCCATTACCAAATGATTTTATTGTGTTTCAGAATTCTTAAACTAAGATATGAATGAAAGCACTTATGTTTTTACAGTTTGTGGACATATCTCTCTCACAGAGTATACAGAAATAAAATTGCATACAAAAGGCTCTTTTATTAAAAAACATCCACACTGAATTGAAGCGACAAAATGTGAAAATGCTATTTAAGACTTTTCCTCTTGATGTCATAACCACAACACTTTTCAGACTTAACACACTGAGTATGCAGCTTATATGATATTTGTTGAAATTTTAAGATATGGATTTTCAAGTAGGAGTTTCCTAAATCCATCTTTAAAATGAATAACTTTCTAGGTAATAAACTATCTACTGATAACTACTTCACAGAAAAACCACTTAAAATTTTCCAAAATGCCCCTTGGAAATTATTAGAGGCCTATACAAATGTTCAAAAAATGAGTTTGGTTCATTATGGACCAAGTTACAGAGAAATACATTTCCTACAGATGACTGCCTTTTATTAGAGCCAAAAAACATTGATATGATTTTCACTCTTTATTGCCCCTCAACACTAAGAGGAACCGTTTTCATCAGTTCGATGGAGATGGAGTTAGATGGTACGTTTCACACAGAACATCATGTGTGTGCAGCGAGAACGCAGCACGTAAACCCAGCCATTAAATTCCAAAATGGTAATTAAACTCTATCACGGTCGTCTCCAATAAAGACATGATGATAGCAGCAGTAGTGAGTTGCTTGTACTCTGCAAGTGTCACATTATGTTGTGTGAATCTTTGCAGTTTTACAAACAAGTGAATCTTTTTGCGCTCCCCAGGCACTTATGACTAACTAATTATTCAAAAGAAGGTTTTATTGGACATTTTTTCCTTCACTTATCTAAAGTTACAATGTTGCTGTGCGTACAAATAGCTTGAGCAGTTAAAAAACTACCTGTAGTAAGATCAAGATCAACAACACTGAAAACATGGTAAAGCCGAGCCTTTCGAAATGTGTTTTTTTATTTAGGTTAAATAATCCATAAAGTTATCAGCGATGTTTATGTGCGCTCAAATGTTTCTCAGCGCTAACCTGAACAAGATAGATTTTATTTTCTTGTTAAATCAGATTGAAGGACAAAAGCTCTTGGTCAACTTCAGTCCTTTCAGTTTAGGTAGACCATCTTCCCTAAGATTTATGCTAACATGCAGACATGTGTAATGCCATGTGGCTCTGTATTTGAATAATGAATTATGCTACAGCAATATGCCTCATTTAGAGACTTATGTAAAATGTATGAGCAGTTTTATTAAAACCAGTTTAAAAAACATGCCAGACAAATCCATAAGGGAAGAAAATGAGCTCAATTTAGAGGATTTAAAAGGTTTAAGTACAATTAACATGATATGATGTGCCCAGCTTCCTCTGTGAAGAAATAATAATCATCATCTACATTTTGTTAATTAGATCCAATTTCATGAAATCAAACATTATGCGACACAAATCTGGACTCCTAGTTACATAAGTCTACATATAACCTGACAGCACTACTTTCAGAAGTAGAAAGTGTGTGAGAAAGAGTGATTGGAGGAGACAGTGGGGGATGTGTTAACTGTACAGCTGCTGGTCAGCAGAATTATATTTCTTTTATAAAATGTTATTCTCTCTAGGTTTGCAGAAGATGGCAGTACATAAACATTTAGACTGCAATGTGAAAAATGGTCACGTTGTCATTCTAAAGCAGGCCAGCCAATCAAGTAAGAGCAGAGCAGCTTCAGAACTCCATCCATCCATCCATCCATCCATCCACCCACCCATCCATCCATCCATCCATCCATCCATCCATCCATCCATCCATCCATCCATCCATCCATCCATCCTAACCAGAGCACTTTTGATTTCTCTGTAGGAACTATAAATGACAGACAAATACATTTTCCAAATAAACAGAAAAAGTATTTACAGTAACGGCACATTTTTGTAGTAACATATAACAATGATTTTTCAAAAACACTTCAAAGTTCCTAACTTTTCAGGACATCTGGTACAAACATTCATACACAGCATGTCATTCGTGATTGAAGTTACACCGTTACATCTGGTGCCCCGGGTCTAAAGCTCAATAAACGAGGCGAAGATTATATTTGTCTGCTGCATGTTCCACAAACTGTGCACTCAGAAGATGTCTGCGTAGGACAGAGTAGTGCAGCCAAAGACTGCTGACAATATTTATGCAATAAAACAAAAAACACCATGATTGAACTTTAATATAGTGCCATTTTTGTTTGCTTAACAAACAGGCCTGATTACAAACACGCTGTTGAAAACCAGCAAAACTTTTGCTGTACTCAAAACTTATTTGTGTACAATCGATCCAGAAGAAAGGCTGCTGCAGCCCCATGATCATCATGTCTGACCTACCTAACAAATCAGCTGGGAGCATCACATACACACACACACACATCCACCCGCACACTCGCACGCACACACAGAGCAGTCACACGCTCAGTCGATGTCAGCTCCCTGGCTGATGGTAACATGAGCTGACATATCGCTCGATGCGGTGTGGCTCCAGTGTGTCTGGTTTGTGTGTGTGCTCAGTCTAACCTTCATCAGCCCCACCCAACCCAACAGGTACTGCAACACAACATCCTGTAGTGACAACATCAGTCCAGGTCACGTGATGTAAACAAGACGTTCTTACAAATGAACACAGTTTTAAAGTATCAATAAAAACTTGAATTTTATCACTGAATGCAAGGAAGCAGGGGGAAAAATTGTAGATAATCAATAATAAAGAGCACGGTAGAGTCAGATAGTACCTAATTTGGCTTTGACAACCGGAAATTATTTAGGTCCATTTCTTTGTGGAGAAAACCTCAAAGCTCCGATTCTCTGAGAACATCTCAGATCAGCATCACCTTTAAAATAACATTAGTTGGCAAAACTCCTCAT
Source organism: Girardinus metallicus (assembly GCA_903067095.1). Lineage (NCBI taxonomy): Eukaryota > Metazoa > Chordata > Actinopteri > Cyprinodontiformes > Poeciliidae > Girardinus > Girardinus metallicus. The sequence continues at coordinate 70,369 of CAEGAE010001314.1, forward strand.
CTTCTGATAATCATCATAAGGAAAAAAAGCAGCTCAGTATTTGTGCATGTCGTTGTGAGGGTGCAAAAGTGAGAGTGTGTGCGTGTGTTTGGGTGTGTGCGGTTGTGTGAGCCATGAAGGTGAATCAGCCAGGCAGCCAGAAGCAGGCTAATCAGCCTCTATTATCCTGTGTTGCCTTTGGTTTTAATGAGATTAATGGGGGCAAGAAAGGCTCAGGATGGACTGCTCAGTGCTTCACAACACTACCAGCAAATGATTCACTGATTTCACCATTATGGAAGACATATTACGCCCCTACTTCACAAGATGACACCATTTCCTGAGGTCCTAATGTAATCTCAGTGACATGGTCAAAATGTGACAGGATTGCATTATCAAAGCAGTTTTAATATGGTCTCGTCAGCCAGTTAATACACTGATCAGATCGACTGGATGTTGTCATTCTCTATTAAAAGTGAGCTGCCTTGAGAGATTTCTGTAAGTGTAGTTGTTTTACTTGCTAATTATTCTATAATAAATGTGTAATTACCACTTAAGAAAACATGATAAGTTCTTAAACGAAGAATTTATCAAAAAAAGATAAATAAATGTTTGAGAAATTAGATTTTGCAGTTACTACTAAAGTATTCAGCAAGAATTGTAGAAATGAAGAGAGTAGGTGCTTCTAAAAGAGACAGAGGCCAAATTTTATGGTGTCAAATTACGACGTCAAATTTCTATAAGTGTTATTTGATATGTGAAGCATTTTTATAACAACTGAAAATAACAGATAGTTGATTGTGCTTTAATCAAGTAACTATAATTACAGCATTATGAAACTATGCCTGAAAAATACACAATACTGCTTCTTTAAAAATTGTTTGTTGAAGATAGAATAGAATAGAATGTCATTGCACATGCCACAAGTAAAAAGCAACAAAATGCAATTTCCATCCATCCAGAAGTGCTTCTTACCAAGACAATAAAAATATATATTACAAATGTGCAAAGGTAACAATGAGAGAAAAGTATTTCTTCCACTATAAACTGAGAGAACGACGTTTCTTATTTCAAACTTTGGAACCAACCGGGGCTGCACAGTGGCGCAGTTGGTAGAGCTGTTGCCTTGCAGCAAGAAGGTTCTGGGTTTGATTCCCAGCCCGGGGTCTTTCTGCAGGGAGTTTGCATGTTCTCCCTGTGCATGCGTGGGTTCTCTCTGGGTACTCCGGCTTCCTCCCACGGTCCAAAAACATGACTGTCAGGTTAATTGGCCTCTCCAAATTGTCCCTAGGTGTGTGTGTGCATGGTTGTTCGTCCTGTCTGTCTTTGTGTTGCCCTGTGACAGACTGGTGACCTTTTTGTGACTAACCGTAGTATATGGGGTCAATTTAGCTACACAATTAACATTAATTATCACAGCCTCTCTGCAAATTGCACCAATAGCACTCCCAACTTAATTCATTGAAGATGTTCTAAACAACCAGTGGTAATTGTGAATGCATCACAATCCTGATCAGCTGATCTCCCTTCTGCACCAGCAGCTGGGAAACAGGAAGTCAGCATAGGTTTAGGGGCAATATTTAACAAAACAACCTGCTAATGTTAAAATATAAACAGTGACTAACAGTACTAAAAGGGAAATGTACTTTATGAATCCACTGACAAATACACAACTGAGAGTGCAGCAGTAAGCGAAGCGTTGACCTACTTAAACTCTGTAACGAGTGATTTCAAAATACACCGTGGGAAGATCCCAGATAGTGAGCCTTTGTTGTTCTGACACTCAGATGTTTCATTGTTATTGAAGACTACTTATTGCTTTTTTTATTCTATTTATTGGAGCAATTTTTTTCCAAGACATTCTTTCTTCTATTGCCATCGAAACAGAGGGTGGATATGAGATTTATCAAACCTAAACTGAATAATTATATATTTGTAAGATATCTGCTAAAACACACGTAGACAAAACATTTATTCTATAGGATGACTTACAAAAAAGAGGCCATTTTGATAACTTTTTCCAGACATTATTACCTCCACTATAGACTGAGAAAAACAGCTAATGATGCCTGTGTTGAATTATTCTACGCTAAATAGATATTATTTAAAATACACTTTGTGATTCTTGATAATATTGTTAAAATCTTCTCTTCTTCCTCATTCTTGTCAACACGATGTCATGTACCATCTCATCTCACACACAATGTGTGTGTTTATGTCAGGTGAGACTTTTTACAGCTGAACTATCAACACCTTAACCAGTACAATAAGAACAAGAACAGTGAATTCTCCATAATCTTTAACGTAATCCACTGTGCCATTTTCTTTTTCAAGCTCTGGTTTAAAGAAGAAACAGAGAGAATAGAAAGATTAACAGTGTCAGTTCCCCACCTCTCTTCTAAATTTCCTGACCTTCATGTCTCATCTTGCTTCTCTTAATGTTTCTTCTTTTATTCTTTTCATCTCCCACAGACATCTCCTCTGCAAAACGAGGTCTGTCCTCAGATTAACGGTTGTTATAACATGAGCAGACAGAGATTCGTCCCCGCTTGATAATTATCAAACCACTGAGTCGTGGCTGAGAATCCCTTAATGCGCATCACTGAAAACGGCCGGGTAACGTACAGAACAGTACATGCCGTGTAATAAGGAAAATCTATCAGCACGTCTCTTTGAGTCAGACCGAATCTTTTAATTTAAATTAAATCAGCAGCTTTGTGTACTTGAACTTTCCAGCTAGTTAATCTGCTTTTCCAGCTTCTTATTTTTTAAAAAAGTGTCGTAGCAACACGTGAAATAAATCCCCTAAAGAACTCTCGTGTTTGGTTTCAGGGAATATCTGGATAACTACTGTCTGTCGGTATTGAGATGGTGCATCAGTTGAGCTGGTTTGATCATGTAGCAATAGGAAACTCTTTATTTCCCCTTTGTAAGGTCAAGATGTTGAAAAATTAGTACATAAAGAATATGAAAGAGAAAAAAAAAGAAAAGAAAAAGAAAAATGTCCTTTTTCTCATCGTCTAGGGATAAACACTCAGTACTGAGTTGGTTTTGCTGCATGCTAATAAGTAAGTCTTGGAAGAGATTTACTGGATATGATCATTTTAGTCAACTTTTCAGGAAGAACCTGTTCCAGCTTTCTAAGTCTGAGAAGAACTTTTTATTTACCAATTCCAAAAACAGCAGAAGAGATTTGGTTTGCCAAAACCTACGAAACGCAGGGGTTCGTCTCTGTAGCAGCATGAAGCCCATTTGAGTCACATGAGCTTGTCCATAGAAGAAGTTGCCGCCATCACACCATATCTTAGGTTTGATGGCGGCAACATCATGAGCTATTCACTATCAGGGCTTTTATAAGAAAATAAGAGAAGCTTAAGCAATCATAAGATCAAGAAATACCTCTCAGGGTACAGAGAAACCGAGAACAAAATCACAATGTTCTGTTCTTGCACATCAGTTTGACGCGTCATTTGGCAGAACATTTTTTGTGCAGTGGGAGAGACGCATTGTTCAATTAAGCACAACTTTGGATTGATTTTTTTTTTTTTACATAAAATCCCAATAAAATATATTTTACTTTGTAATTCTATTATGAAGAAATGTGTAAAAGTTAAAACAGTCTGAATAGTTTTGCAAGACACTCTAGCTCAGTGATTTTAAAGCTTTAAATCTATGTGGTCACTGGCATTGTGCTTTATCTTTCTTGGACGGACGGATGGATACTAAATTCATCCCCAAGGGGGAAATTTAAATATTCAGAAGCAGCACACAGAAATGCATCTACGGACATATAAAGCAGACCAATTTACACACTATAGATATGGTATTTGATGGTATTAAAAGACTAATTGACCAGAGAACAAAATATATTCTCAATCTACACTAACAGCAACCACTTGTCTAATCCACTTTCCTATCTAACAAATATAGTAACAAATATTTGTCATTTCCACAGAAGATAACAACTACCAACAGGTTTGAGTCAATAGAAGAGAGGGGAAAAAATATCAAGCTAGTGGGCCATCAGAGAAAAGATTAGCTCTGACACTGGCCATGCAACTGTCAGATAAGGTCAGGATCAGACGTAATGCTGCACAGCTCAGTAGTAGTGATTAAAGCATGTACATGTTGCACAACGAAATTTTTAAAGCAGCACTGCAGTCTACAATTATTTGAATGCTGTTTCTTCTCATAATAAAATGCTGAATATTGAAAGTTCTTGAGAATATGCTTTGATGCTTTGCAGAAGCCATATTTCAGTGACTACAGCTGCCTCACATTAAAATGTCTCCACCAAATAAAGCTGCAATTACAGATAAATTCTTCCCTAATGTTGGAGGAGACAGCTTTGATCAACTTCTGTTGTTACACTAACCTGATAACCTCCTCTTGCTTTTATCTGGATCCTCACTAACAACATTCAATTCAGTCATTTAATTTCCAGTATTTACTTATCAACTTCTGTCCACATTTGTATGAACTCAGCCTCTATCCTATGTTATTCTTTTCCAATAAACCCTATGCAGTTGTAGGTGGAATCTATTTTCAGTCGAGGATGTTCATAAGTCGAATTTCTGAAGAGTGAGCATGGCTACAAATACAGTCAGAAACAGTCAACAGCAGCAACACTGCCCACCAAAACCTAATCCAGAGCTGGAATTAGGACGAGCACAGCAGCATCAGTGTAATTCTTCACTATGACACATAAACAGTCACAGATGTTTGACAGTTTTACCAGAGCCTGTGTTTAGGTAAGAACACAAATTCAAAATTGAATGGCTTGAAACAGAGCACAGAGCCCCTCAACTTGAAAATACACACAAAAATGTGAGCATTTTATATCATAGATATTCTTTGTGACGCAAATCTCAACTTTAAGCCGTCTAAATGCATCTCATTATATATTATTGTTGTACTTATTGATTATACAAAATAACAGACATTTCTTAATCAAAAACCACTATATTCCATCTTAATTTTATTATTTTTATTTATTTTACTTATTTACTTTTTATTTAATTTTGACTTTACACTTTAGGAATCCAGCCTATATGTAAAAGTGGCAAAAAGAAAGTTGTAGTCATATATGTATAGTCATATATATAAGTGCACATATATATATATATATATATATATATATATGTGCACATATATATATATATATATATATATATATATATATATATATATAAACCATTTATAAGACAAAGCAGGTATGTGGAAGAAATGACCAAACTTACTAAACTTCACAAAAATAAACATTTTGGCTTACATGCAAAATGCAGTGTGGAGGAAAAACTAACATTGCACATCATCTTAAAGAAACCAACACCATGTTAAAAACGTGGTGAAGGCAATAAGTCATTGAGCCATTGAGGTTTGTGGCAATAAAATGACAGAAAGCCTTCTAGTGGATTCTGTATTTAGGGATTAATGATATTGCAACTTTCAGCTGAACATCCTTAAATTCCCATTTTACTTTATTTCTGTAGCTTCACACCTACAGCCCTACCTTCGTCCTCCAACATGCTAGCTAATTTTTTCACTCCATTTTACAATCGCAGGCCAGTTCTTTCCACCCTTCTACCTTCTTCAAGCTACTCTCCAGCCCAGTTTGACCACTGTCCAGTCCTTTGCGCTCTTTTCTTAATATCCAGTTGCTGTCAGTAAGCCTCTCTGCACCTTTATCTCCCCTGTTGAGAGCTTGCTCTGTGGACACTACACTAGTCTCCATGGCCACAGTTGTCACAGCAGCAGGCTGTGCTGTATGTAAAACTAGGTAAAGGAGGAACATAATGAATATAAAGATGCAGGTTTTCCTCCAGACAAATAAAACACAAGGTCCTAAAAGAATCAAAATTGAATGCTGTGATTTATCAGCTGAAGCTGTCGTCAAAGACACAAGAACATAAACAAAGTATCATATAGATTTATGGCAGTGAAACGAATGTGCTGAACTGTCATATATGACAAACAAATGTGCTGCAGTGAAGTAAGTTCTTTGTCTGTACAGCAAGGCATCCTGACATCAAGAAGGAAACTGGTTTACACTGGAGATTTAACTTCTCATTTATTCCACGAGCCATAAACCTGCTTAGCTGTAACAGATAATCTCCTCATCACATTTCCTGACCCTCCAATCTACGGGCTACTTTTATTTTTCATTTTTGACAGCTTTGTTTGCATAATGTTCTGTTTTCATTTAATTTCAGACGGGACATAAGAATCTCCTTCCAAGAAGGTGAAAGGACTAAAAAGGAACTAATAAAACGTGTTAGCCATGATGTAGTTAATATTCTGTGTGCAATAAATATGAGTTATTATTAAACAGTGGCAGAAAGCTTGTATTATAATGTTACACCATCAACAAAAATGTAGGTTTTGGTCCTCATTTCTAAAAAAAAAAAAAAAAAATAGGCAGTCGTACTGAGGTTGGTTGGGACTGTAATCATTTTGGTCTTAAATATTTTTTAATGTATGATCTTTTTTTTTTAGGCCTCTAATCTTTCACTGAAATTCAATATGAAGAGCTTGTAGTCTGCAAATCAATTTGGGTCAAATCCAACAGGACACTGATTCTGTCACTTTTTTTCTGGTGCACTATGCCTATAATGCTTAGTGGCTGATTTCCAGAAATAAAAAAAGTGACCTTTTAAAATATCAGGTGTTCAAACTACAGTATGCGCTTGTAAGGCTATGTATTTTTGTGGCTCGGAGAGTGTGTTTATGTTTGTGGCCCATATTTCCTCCGGAGGCTGCAGTCTCTTGGCAGTTGGGTGCTAAGCAGTAAGTCCTGCAGGCCTCCTGACATCTGGGCATCTGTCACCCTGCAGCCTTAAAACCTGCAAAGCCCCTGGGCTCCATTTGCAAAACACAAACACTTGCGTAACATTAAAACATGCACTCTGAAGCTGTGCTGTGTGCGTGCACGCTTGTGTTTGTGTCCATGCTGTTTATTAAAAAATGCTCTCAAATGAAATCCAAACATGTTTAGTGTTTTATGGCCACTAACTGATTCAAAATATGGCCTTTTGCTTCTCAAGCTGCAGATACAGAAATGAGTATTTTAATCACTAACCTCTGTGCGTTACTTCCTGTTCTTTAAGGTCAAATGAACTGCTTTTTTATTTGCTCGGAGCCTATGTTTCATACGACACAATGATGAAGAGGAGTGACAGCTCAGAGAAGGAAGAAGATGACTCACAGTGATGGTAATGAATCTGTATTATCATAAATGTCCAGAAGCTGCTTTACAGTAGCTACATACACACTCGCACACACACCAATTCACATTAGCCCACACACCTAGTTGTAAATCTGTCTCTCTGAGGACAGTAATTACAAAATTGATCCCTGTAGTCTACTGTCTTTACCTTAAGTATGAAACACAGAGGTCTGCAATCTGAAAATGAGAACAGAATTTTTCATTATCTTGCCAAAAGTAACAGGTCACTGACCTTCACACACATGAACTTCAGTGACATCCCATTCTTAATCCATGGGGCTTAATATGATGTTGGCCCAGACTTTGCCATTGTAACAGCTTCAACTCCTCTGGGAAAGCTTTTCGCGAGGTTCATGAGTGTGTTTTAAAGAATTTCAGCCATGCTTCCAGAAGGACATTTGTGAGGTCAGACACTGATGTTGGACGAGAAGGCTCAACTCATCCAATTCATGTCAAAGGTGTCTTGTCAGGTTGAGATCAGAACTCTGCAAGCTAGTTCAAGTTCTTCCCCAGAAAACTCACTCATTCATTGCTTCATGGACAATGTTGGAACAGAAAGATGATTTACACAAACTGTTCTTGCAAAATCTGAAGATAGTGTCTTCCTAGAACCTCAAACTACTCCTTCAAGAGGAAAATGATAGATAGGCAAAGCATCATGTTTTATACTACGTTCAAAAGACTAAACTTCAGATTTCATAGACATTTTATAGGGTTCTTCTCTGGGCTTTGAGGTTTCTGTGTCAGCCGTAAAAACAAGCTTTTTATGACGTAGCCTGCCAAGAAAATCCAGACTGTAATGAGCGACGAGGTTGTTATGAGGCTGTACCAGAGCAGACAGCAAACATCAACTCAGTCTCACAACAAAATGTGCAAACCTGCATGAAAGCCAAGAAAATATATAAGTCCATAATCTTGGTTGAACAGTTTTATACCACAAGACTTGATTAGGGGCTAAACATAAAACAAATAGATATAAGTAAAGTATTGAATTACTTGATTTGCGTGATTATATTCCTTAAACAAAAACAATAAAATGTGACCTTCATAACAGCAACCAAACTTACTACTGAAATATTGAATTTTAAATATGGTTCAACACAAAAGAAAGTTAATAAAAAAAAATTTTATTATTTCAAATTTAATGTAAAATATATATATTTTTTAATTATCTGTAAATTTCCGACAAGCCAATTGTGGCAGTTCTATAACAGCGAGCTTAGGGTTTGTTTGCTTTTTACTTCACTTAACATCCTTGTCACTGTCACTAAAATTGTTTATCATACAGCCAACAAGAATTATTACACACTTTACATAAATGACATGTACCCTTATCTTTTCCATTTCGAAGCGCATCACAGGCTATTCATATCCCAAGAAAACAGAGAGTTATGAATTAATGATAAAACGTTCCTAATACCAGTATTTAGTTTAAAAAGTGTATTCTTATTTCAAACATATTCCCATTATGTTGTAACAGGAAGGGGCCGAAGCTGCAGCGATCTTTTCCATTGCCTCTGTGTCCAGACTGCTAGCTCATTGTTATTTTCCAGTTTTAATAAATCAGCCCTGATGTACTCAGTGCTTTCTGTAACAGGACTTTATGGTTACTTAACTGGTGGCATAAACAATCTATTTTCAGTGTGTGCATCAGTTTCACTTATGTTTACAAAGTCAATTTGTTATTCAGTACTATTACTCTCAAAGACAGAGGTTTACCAAACAGATAAACCTGAGATTACCTAATATATTTACACAAGATTCATGCATGAACCTTTTTCCCTGCCTGTGGTGTGGTAACTCGGTAAACATCTCCTTCTTTCTGCCTAGCAATCCAAACACACACCCTCTCTCACACACACTCTTTCCCACACAAACATAACGTGACACATGGGCAGTGAGTGATCTTTAGCAGAGCAAACCAGCAGGGTAAATGAGGCCTTAAGAAATCAGATGATCTCCTTGTGTCCTAACATCAGCTATTCTGTGATGTAGTGTGGGCTTCAACAATGGAAATATTTATTTATTAATTCAGCATCTTTTATGAGAAATATTGAAACAAATGAGAAAAATTATTACTTATCTCAACTCCAACAATTTAGCTCTACTAGTATTCATTAAAACCCTTTGGCACATCTTATGTTCACTCATATATTTAAATTTCCTGTATTTATAGTGTAGACAATACAAATTATGAAACATATCGTGTTCTGTCTGAAGTCACTGTGTTGTATCTCTGATAAGATCAGTTTCTGCACTGAAAATGAAGAGGAGTAAAAATGGGGAACCAAAGTAAACTGAGGTAGTGTCTGTGTGAGTAGACTCAAATTGAACAAGACTTTGTGGACAAAGCAATTGTTCTTCGGGTTATGGATAAAAATTGATAATGAAAAAAAAAACTACATCTTTTTCGAGATTTGACATAAAGGACAGCATCCTTCCCGAAGTCCGCCATTTCTAAAAATGTGCAAAAATCCAACATTTAATTGTTTTACTTTCCTTTAGTGAAAAAAAAATCCTATGTTATGAAAAAAATTTTTTAACATAATCATATGGTCATGATAAATAACATCCCAGACTAGTCCTCTAAGTTACATGTAACTGAAGTACTTTAGGTTATCCAGAGCTTTAGAAATATTTTCTTTAGTAATCCATGATTCCCTTTTCCCTGCTGTAAGAATACAATAAGACAAAAAAAACTTCTTCTTTGTCACAAAATGTGAAAGACAAGAGAACATAATTAAGTAAGGCAAATGTGTCTCCAACTTCAAAAGTAAGACAAAAAATGGAGACTCTCATAAGCATGCCTACATCTAGAGTTAAGATAAAATAACAACTTTTTTATAAGTAACATACCCATTAGACAAGCATTTCTTTCTAGGCACACAATTGTAGAAGAATTACAAATACATATTACATTTTCCAAAAAGTAAAATCTCTCCTTCCTTAAGGTTCTGAGTAGTGACTGTTTAGTACAACACAACCATGCTGTGTCAGAAGTGGCAGTATTACAAAGTCCCACGTAAACACAAGGATACTTATATGCATCCTATTTTATAATTTGTAGCTTTGGGAAGATTTAGCCTAAATATCACACTATCACACAATTCACACCCTATCATCTACATAAACAAATCCTATATTACATCCACCTACACATATACTTCATATAGACTCAAACACATAATCATGGTACAGTATGTTACCAAAAGTGTCCTCTCGCCCCTTCAAACCATTGAACACAGACGTTTCAATCTCTTCCTTGGCCACAGATGTATAAAATCCAGCACTGGGCATGCTTCTCAGGAGCTCTGTGAAGCTCAGCATGGTAATAATATACGAAGCGTCCTGTTTAATGAGGCAAACTGGACAGTATTTCCACTACTTCACATTTAAGACAAATCTTAGTGGTATTAAAACAAAGTGGAAGTGATTGAGAATGACAGCAACTCAGCCACAAAGTTGAGAGTCAAGTAAAATCAGAGAGTGGATTTCAGGTGTGTGGTGTAAAAAGAATTTCTGATTGTGTTTCAAGATGTTTGTAGAGTAAAAAAATACAGTTTACAGGCTTTACTGTGTTAATGGCAATACTATCCGATCCACAGGGAATTTAAACTCCCAACCTTATTATTGGGTAGTAAGAGGTTTTACTGTTACTACACAAAAAATAGTGCTTTACAGAATATGCACCTATTTTGTTTTTTGCTTTAAAAAATTTATTTATTCATTATCTGTATTTCTATAGCTGAATTTTAAGTTAAAAAACTCAATTTTTTTGTTACCAGTGCAGATTATTCTAAAACAAGATGGAAAACATCATTTTATTTTAGCGCCAACTGCTCACACCCACCCCTTGTTCTCATATTTATTCACAGGTTTATAGCAGTTTATAAAAATAATTTAGCATCACATCCTGTGCAATATTTCCCACACAAATGTGGAAAATAAAAAATAAAAAACACTGGTGTCTTTTTCCTCTGCATTCTTTCACTAATAACACTTTTAATCCTAAAACTGCATTCTACTGTGAGGAGGAAAAGAAAACAGCAGAAAGAAACTAATATTCATCTAAGCAACTGCAATGACCTTTGCTGATTTTCTTAAACATGTGGTTCAGAGTGAAGTATGATCTTATTGCACAACTGAAGATAGAAATAAATGCAACAATTCGATGTTGCTATACAGTCTGTGATGATCCATAATTGCTCAGGCCTCACAAATCAAATCTCTCCATCGTTCTTTACAACACATTCAGACTCTTTCACCCACTCTGTCTCTCACATACACACCCCAACACACACAGAAACGCCACGTGATCAAAAAACTGTGCTGCTTTACTCTCATTTCCCCTACTCTCCCTAAACCTTTAATCCTTCATGGAAAAAAAAGAGTGATGCAACCTGACTTTCAACCCTCAGATTTACAATAAAACAGACAAAATTTGAACTTTGGGCAAATGCACATCAGTGTGTGTAGACTTGGGCTTTCTGTCATATATAAAAGAGGCAAACAAGCTCCAAAAGACAGAAAACCTACACATGAGCCGAATCTGTGTGGGCAGATATTACAAAAAAAAAAAAAAACAACACAGTTTTCTACTTGTTTTTTTCTTTTTTTTTTTCTTTTTTTACGAATGGAAACCTCAAACATGCAGCGCTTTGCCTATTTTATGCACATATACACACGGTAGAGGAACTACTGTGTGAGAATAAGAAATCTACCCCACAGAATAAGAAAATGTATTTTGTATTTGTGAATCACAATCAGGAAATGTATAAATGTGACATAAAGTGAATCTTTAAAATCTTTTTTAGGATGTACATCTGAAAATTATACAACTGCATAATTAATTAACAGCTGTGACGGAGGCTAGAGATACACCCTGAACTTTTGCTTTACATTGTCTTACAACCACAAAGTTATTTGTAGGTTATTAATTACTTTTATTATAATTTTATTTGATAGAACAACACCATATGAAAAATAGTTGCAAAGTAGAAGGAAAATGACACAGGCTTTTCAAAAATAATTTTTATCTGTGAATTTGTATTCAGCCTTGTTTACTTTAGCCTTAAATCCAGTGAAACCATATGGTACAGCTTAGAAATCACCTAATTAATTAAAAGAGTCCACCTTTTGGTAATTTGATCTCAGTGTAAATAGAGTTTTTCTATTAAAGTCTCAGAGGTTTGCTGAAGATTATTAGCTAACAATCAAAATCATAAAGACCAAGAACACAGCAGATTAAAGTCCAAAGGGAAAGATATGAACCTTTACAGCAGAATTACGTTATTTAAAAAAAATCTCAACCTTTGAAAACTTCACAGAGCTCTGTTCAATTCATCTCCTAACAATGCAAATAGTATGACACAGTTACAAACCTACTAGAATATGTCTGCCTACCGACTCTGAAACCCTGAACAGCTCACAGCTCAGGAGGAAAGCTTGTGCTAACAGGGCAGCGCTGAGATATGTGCTCCTCAATTCTGCCCTTTATGGGTAAGTCGCAAAAAGAAAGCTGTTGTTAAAAGGAAGCCAAAATAATTGTCATTTGAAGTTTGCCACAAGCTACAAAGAGACAAACACGTACAAGAAGACTGCAGATGAAAACTAATCTTTATGTTTATCTCTGGCATATTATGTGACGTGCATTGTCCCCTTTGAAATAAATAAACCAGAAGAAGAAGAAGAGGCTCTGGCCAGATGAGATCAAAATTGAACTTTTTGATCAACATGATCAAAACAATGTGTGGTAACATCCTGAACACACGACCCCTTGGTGGTATATGGTGTTGGCAGCAACATACTGTGTAGCTGATTTTTACAGTAGGGACAAAGACGCTGTTCAGAGTTGATGGACAGATGGAGGACGCTAAATGCAGGACAACACCAATAAAAAAAACCTGCTAGAGTCTGCAAAAGACTCTCAACTAGGAGAGAGGTCCTTCTTTCAGGACAACAGCCCTAAACTGTTGGAATGACTCAATCAAAGTCTAGAGCTAAAACAAACAAAGAATCTTTGAACCACTGCTAGCAAACACTCTCCATCCAATCCTACAGGGTTATGGCTACTTTGCAAAGAGCAATAGAAAAAAACTATCCGCTCTCCAAGTTGGTAGAGAGAAACCCTGAAAGACTTTCAGCCGTCACTGTAAAAATATTGAGTCAAGGGAGTTGAAAACAAAAGCACAACACAAGTTTAAAACCACGCGTCCTTTTAATTATCCTTCACTATCCATGGCACATCGTGTTGATCTGTCACAGAAAATACGTTGGATTTTGTCATTGTAACATGAATCAATGTGAAAAAGTTCAAGCAGTGACAAATCTTGTTTCGGTTTACACTAAATATGTTCATTTTCCTCTCATTCAAGAGCAGAAGAACACAATATTTTTTACAATTAAAAAAATTATAATTTAAACCTGCTTGAACTCTGAAATATATCTGAATTCACCCAAAAAATCTCTAATTTTCAGGTATTTTTAATATACACTTGAAGAAAGTCCAGCTAAGATCAAGTCCGTTACATCAAACATTCATCCTGCCCTTACTTTTAATATCTTTTAACAAGCTTGTTACCATGGTTTTAACTTTATACTCTAGATTACCCAAAACATTATTTATCCTTTGATCCATGACTCATGCTGTTCACAGAGAGGCTCACCCACATGCAGTCCAAATGAACTCTAATAATCAGCACAGATTCCAAACATGGATGACACATTTGGATACTTCGCTCTATGACTTACTAACGACCTGAGGAAACTCAGAATCAACCAGTCTTCCAACTGGTCAAACCCAGCAGATGACCCGTTCGTAAAGGCTCAACCATAGTCCGCGCAGCAGTTAGTCATTTTAGTATCTAAGATATCAACATTTGTATGTAACTTTACATTTTGTCGATCTGATTCAGACAAAATGTTGGTTTAAATGTTTAAATATCAAATCAGATGATCTGATCGGTTACTCTGCACTTCACTTACGTTTTTATGAAAGCATTCATGAGCAAATAATTTTATAAAGTTTCAGCCTTGTTTGTTGTTGTTGCTTTTCTTTGAAATTTTCGGTTAAGTAAAACCCTTAAAACCAGTCAGCAGCAGCTCTACGGTCAAACCAAACAACCTCCACACGCCGATAATCCATAATAACACCATTTTACTGACATATGTGCTTAATTTGACCTTTATTTAAAAAACAAAATCACCCTGTCAGTCCTATGAAAAAAGAAATTAAGTCAAATAGAGTGAAAAACATAAAATATAGGATGTAGATGAATTTGTCTATATTCACATCCATCCCTCCTTCTATCCCTCTCTTCCCGCTCTTCCTCTCTGCCTCAGCAACCTCCACTCATTTACGGACTACTAATCCACTGCCCAGCTTAATCCCTCAAACTGCTCACACGCACAGTTTCTCTGCCTTCCTGCACACTCTCTTTCTCCCTCACATTCAAAAACCCGATCACATTCATCAAGTATAAACACACTCCAGGGGAAGATCAGAATAGATCCACTACAAAGAGCTAAATATTACTAACTTTATCTAATTAAAAATCCTTCATCATCTGCACGGATTACCAGAAGAACAATACCGTAGAAAGAGCTCCACTCTCAAATTATCCTGAAAGCAGATATCTGACACCTGATAGTTTAAACCATAATAAAGATAACTACACACACTGAGTACTTAGGATCAGTGCTGTAGGGGCAATCAGTCAAAATGTGCTAATAACATGAAACTTTATTGCTACAGCAACTTTTCAGACCAGTCGAGTGAAGTTTTTTTTTATTTTCTTCAAAAAATCAACTATCAGCAAATGTAGAAACATTGTTTTTGTGTTATTGGAGACTTGGCAACATTGGCTAACAGTGAGAGCTGCGGTGAGCCCCTCCGACCCCCTGCACCTCCAACACACTTACAGGTGGTCAGTCTGATAGCAAACCCACCCTGCAGTCAGGGCAGAAAGGAGACCCACTTCACTCTGTTTCCACGCTGCAATTGAATCATGAATGCACAAAGCTGCCAGTGATCCGGCTCTGGATTACAAAGGATGTAAATATAATATGAAAATCATTTCTCATGTTGCGGTGGCACTAAAATAAATCCCTAAATTTGATTCACACAGCCTCAGTCAGTGATTCTCTTCCTCCACTACTTTAGATTATATTTGATATTATGCAAAATTTATCCTTGTAGCTTCAGGTAAATATTTATATTATTAAATTATTTGTAGTTCTAAACATATTCAGGGTTTTCTTAATCACTTTGTCTCACCAAGAGTGATATTAGTTTCTTCTACTGCCCAGATCACACAAATCTGCAAATTGGGCAGTGATGTCACTTCTAGCGACTTTTAGGACAGTCCAGAGCTACTTTCTGAGTACATGCTGAGTAGTTGGCAACATTGGGAAATAATGGCGCCATGAATCACATGGTGCATTCAGTTTACACAAGAATGTTGGAATTTCCAACCACCTGGGTGGTAACATCAAATTGATAATCTGCTGAAATTGAAGCTCCAACTTGGATAGCTGCCATTTTAGGAGCAACCCCGAGTTAAACATCCAAAATGGCTGCTGCATCTATGAAACACAGTCAACGTTCCATTAAATAGTTTATTTGGTTCTCTTCCTGACTTGGACTCCTGAGTTCAAAAAACAAACAACCTTCAGATTATTTTTCGTAAACTTTTAGATTATTTAATTAGTGGATTAAATAATTAATTTAAAATTAAGTCAGAAGGGAAAAATGTTTAGCCTTCCAGTTGAAAAACTCAGTAAGAAAAACTTAAATAATTTTACCAAAGTGCAGCCCCATCCCATTGGTAATGTATTCTAAGTAATGCTGAATATTGATGAGAAGAAGTTAATTATTGCTTCGACATCCAAACAGAAAAAAACTATATAGCATATGTCTCTTAAGTTTCATTAGACAAAGTACGTACTGCAAAATGATTATTTTTTTCCTCTGCTACACCTACTGTACATTGGATAGTAAGAGATGGGTGTAGACTTGGACAGTGTGAATAATCCCCATCTGTTGATAGACCATGAAACTGTGTCCATCACACTTTTTTTTTTTTTTTTTTTGTACTACCGATTTGCTGCATGGCTAAAATGCCTTGAATTGACGTTTTCTGTAAATTGGGCTAAAAGTGATTGTCAGTTAAATATGACATTCAAAATGGTCAGGCATCTACAAATATTGCAACTGATCTTTAAGCGAGATAGAAAAGAAAAAGCCTGAGGTCAATCACATCACAACAAATGTGACTTAGTAAGTACAGTGAATGTGTCAACAGCAGCTGGCTACTGGTTTAAATGTGACGTTTTCCTGTTTTCCCAACCAAAGTAGTTCAAGTCTTTGCTTCAGGCACATGATGCATGTCAAATGACACAGCTATACTAATTTAACAGAGATCTAAATTTTGGAATAGCCACTGCCTCTGTAAAAAACTACCAACAATCATGTTCTCGCAGCAGGTTTTATGGCAACACTTCCAATATTTTTTATGGTATTAGTCTATACAATTATGACAAGCATGCTGACTTAGTAAGAAAACTATTGAGAGTAAATCTGAGATATTTTAGTAGCAGTGTATAAGGACATCGTTCTCCTTTAGCCTCATCCTAAATACCTTTGTGCTAATGAAGATGATGTGCAAGTGATGAGCAAATGAAGAAAATACCTCTTCATTTGAAAAACTTCCTTACAAAAATTGAAACATGCAGCAGAATTCTAAAAGATGCTGTCATATTAGCTACTATCGTTTTGATTTCTGCTGCATGTTTCATTTTTGTAAAAATGTACTGTTTCAGTTGGAAACAGTATGATAACCTGGCAATATCTGTAATCTGGGGATTATGTAAATCTTGGTTGGAAAATAAAGAAAAGAATAATAGCTTGAAGAATCAGTAATTATTATTATTAATGCCCCAAGCAGATTTACATGTAAAAATTAATGTTATTCAACTATGAAGTTTGTTTCTCACAGGAAAGTAGATGGGCATCACTCAAAAAATAATATAGCAATCTCAAAGGACATAGCATTTTGAAAGAGAAAAATATATTTTTTTTATTAATGCTGTAAGAAATGTCTTATTTTTACCTCTATTTAGTAATCAGAAAAAAAAAACTTTATTTGCACTCTTCCTGTAACTGCAAACTAGCCTTTTACACATATTCACTGGTATTTTGATTATTTATCTTAAGTGATAAAATCCAAGTCTTTAAAGTTGGAAGCACTACCTGCAATTTACTTCCAGTCAGAAGAAATGTGTCTAATTTCCAGAAGTATGAATAATTTTGGGTTAACTGTACATATGTTTCAAGTTTCGAAGATGATGAGGACATATTGGTAAACTACTAGATTCAACAGACTTGCAAATCAAGCGCAATCTGTTTACTTCCACACATTCCTTGGAAGTTGTTCTCTGGCATTACATAAACTGTAGCTTCAATACATTCCAGCTCTGTTCAGGGGATCTAAGGAAGGTGCAGCATCAGCCCAACCAGAATGTTCTGCTCAGTTCATTCGGCTGTGATACTGTCAACAACGCTCATCTATCTCCATCAAAAGTTCTTCCGTGAGATACCCTTTGCATCTTTTATGAACAACAAGCAAGGTTTACCCCACTAACTTACATGACAGTCAGTCATATTGAAGATGTGGATTTTCCCTGTACAAACAGACTTTGAAAGTCAAAGCATAGAGAGCTCATGGGTAAATAATAACAAGGTTTGATCCAATTTTAATGACCCAGTTTCAGGGACCTGGTCCAGACACCCGTGTCAGTGACCGTCATTACAGAGACACTAATCCAAACCGAGCCGGCTAATGTTATTAGTCGCACCGATGCTTTTTGCTACTACAGCAGACAAGCAGGACCATCTTGGGATTTCTGTCAATAGGAAATTATTGTTTTGGACACGTGGGTATGGATCAGGAAAACAATAAAAAATACCACTTCAGATACAGCTTAATTTCGAATCAGTATGTAATTTTAGCGTGTTACAAACTCTGATGTGACAAAAATTCATCCATATTCATCTGTGTAGTTATAAAATCTATTTATTTGTAGTTTGAGGTTATAAAATTGCTATATGGTGAGTAAAACATAGAAACAGTTATTTCCATCTCTGATTTCCTCTTTGTCATGACACATAAATCACTTAGTATTTGTGTGTAAGCACATGCATGCAGGCGGACACCTGTCTCAAGAGAGCAATGAAACCCGACACATTTATCCAAGTATTTCCGGGAAATGTTCTGATGAAGTTCACACACCAATTCTATCACTTTCATATAAAAGCCAACAACCACGTCAGGAATCCAGCTGATGAAACAAGGTAACACAAACAGCAAGCAACAAATGTTGTTTTGTGAAAAATAAAATGGAAGATTTTCCATTTTAGTTGCACAGTTAACTCCGGCAGAGTCTACTTTTTCACGTCTGCGTCTTTAATAAACATAAAATCTGACACCTAACATCCTAAGAACATGTAATGTCAAATTTGCTTCTGCATGGTCTCATAAGTCTCATAAGTAAATTGATTAAAAAGAATGCTCAAAAAGAATAAATCCATTTTATCACGATATCTCCAATATTCCAGTATTCCAGTATATTCCAAATGGACATATCATTTTTTTATTACTATCTCCAACATAACAGCTTAGTAATTTGCAAAGATCTGTTTTCTGTACACCTTGGACTAATAACTAAGGTTCAATGCACAGCTGAAATCAGCTTTGTGATATACTTAGCATATATAATACTACTCACCAGTTCTTGGTTGGTAGAGTTGGAGTCATCTCCAGGAAAGGGAATGTAGATGGCTAAGGCCACGCAGTTGGCGAAAATAGACAGGAGTATAAATATGTCAAATGGTCTGAAAGAAAAATGTTAAGGAATGAAATATTCACATTCACAGTGTCACATTCTCAGCTTGAGTAAGAAGTTATTTTAAGTCATACTTTTGGTGCTGCAAACCTATCGGTTTTATCATCTTTACTAACTTTTTCTTCAATTCAAATAGCAAAGTGGTAAAATAACTTTCAAAAGATAACAGTAGAAATTTTTACTTTAAAACATACTCGGGGTAGGCAGCAGTAACAACCACCTATCTCTTGGATATCTTTTTATCTGTTGTTGGATATTTTGTGGTGCTTTGTTGTGGTGCTTCATCTTCTCATGCATTAACTGAGATATTGCAATGCCAGACTATTCCCTATGTCAGTGACTCCATTCACCACGGTACTCTTTATTAGTCACTGCAAACAAAGCAGAAATGGCACACATAATATATCCTGCAAAGTTATTGTGTTCATAGTAAAGACACCCACTGCTTCCTCCATGCATTTTCCGGTTGAAATTCACTCAAATTCTAGATCATCTCTAAAGGTCAGTCGTTAATGAATGTGGCAATTCCTGACAAAAAGATACTTCCATTCCACCAGGCTGATGCAGGCCCTTCGGATCGGGTTATTGAGGGTGAGACAGAACAGCGCTCTGGGTGGCCGGCTGTTGGTGGATCCTCCTTGCTTTTTGCTTTTGGCATACTGCTGTCTCTTCCTCTGTGCAAGTGAGCCCACAGGAGCCGGTCCAGAAGCGCAAGCCGAGGGACGCGAGTCCTTTTCAGGTGTTTCGACGTCATCTTGCGCTTGTCGAGCAGCAGTAATGGCGGCATGCCACGCAAGCACTGGGCTGACACCAGAACCAGAGCCACCTGGGCCCTGACTACTACTACTCGCCCCAAGGAGCCCACAAGAGGAGCCGATAGGCTTGCCAGTGCTGGCCGGAGCCTGAACGGTCTCTGGAGAAGGGAGCTGGTGGAGGCTGGTACGGCTGTCAGACCAGAGCGCGGGAGTGTCACTGGAAGGAGTGGTCTTACTGTTGCTGGCATATTGTGCCCCTGGAAAGACAGGGTGGAAAACAGACGAGAATGTTTTGAGACAATTTGCAGGACAAAAATATAATAACTGAGGTACTTGGCCACAAAAGACAGAACTATGTTTGGAAAAGTCAAGCGAGATTTTAAATTTGGAACCAATACACTAAGTGTCAAACACGGTGATGATTGTATAATGTTGTGGTGTTTTCTCACAGCCAACTGGATGGAAAATACAGAAGATTTGTTTGTTTCATCTCATATTAACAGGCTGATATTAAAAACTTGGAAAGGTACAAACTCACCCTAAAACTGGTCTTGATATGGCTGACTAACATTAAGATTTTGAACCAAATCTCCCTCAATTATACAAATAATTTAAATGAGCTCTGAAAAAAGTTTTTAAAAAATTAATTACTCTGACAAATTGTTGATGGCTACACAGAGTCAAGAACTTGCTAAGCCATACCTAGTTTGTATATGTATCAGTGTTGTGGTCAAGACCGCCTAACCCGAGACCGTGTCAAGACCAGCCCCGCGCAACATGACACGATAAATGTGAAATATGATCAAAATTGCTTCTGAAATTGATCTGAAAGATCCACATTCCCATAAAAACACCTAGATATTAAATACTTAAAGCTGAAATAAATTTATTTAACCAATATTAACCAATACCATCTCTGTGCCACAATCTGCGGTGGTCTCGTGCCATCCCTAAAAAGATAACGACCTGGGTGTTTGCCCATATCGCTCATATCAGAAACCACCACTCTCTGCATCATTAACATCTGAGGCAATGCCCTGATGGTAAATAACTATGTTCAACTATGAACACTGACCAATGAGCAACAAGCAAGAAGTAACCAAGCACAATGCGCTCACAGTGACAGTCCTCTCCCTCTTTCCCACTACATGAAGCCAGGTAGTCTGACACCATGGCAGACATTACAGCTGCCACTTTGAACGAAAACAAAAAGCAATGCGCATGCTCTGTGTGCTTTTTCATTCTTGTGTTTTATTTATTTGCTAATTAAAAAAATATCAATGTACATAATTAAATAAAATAATAATAGCTACTGCAGTGTATGCAGAGCATTACAAGAACAAAGAATGGCTCTCAGTGAGGCTCCAGTCCTGTCTTCTTAGTAAAGAGCCGTTCAGAAAAATCGGACTGTTCCTGAATGTCACATCACTATATTGCAGACTTTTGGGCACAGTGTTGTCCCATATCAGCGACAAGTTAATCAACACCTCCGCACAATAATTCAGCGCAGTGAGTGACTTTTTTTCATCACAGATGCTTATGTGTCTCTGTACAGCTAGCTTTGCTAACATCAACGGAGCTTTCCTTTCTTTGAGCTTCTTTTCTAAGTGATGAAAAAAGTTAGACGTAGCAGAAATAAAATCCCGAGTCCTCAGCGCCCGAGACCGAGACCAAATGCGATCGAGACCGAGGCGAGACCGAGACCATCAAAAAATAGTCTTGAGACCAAGACCGGTCTCTAGTACTACAACACTGATTTGTGTTTTATTCCGTATGGATAATGCAAAAAGATTTGTGATAAATAAGTTATTCTATTTGAAATTCATTGAAACTTTTTATGAAATGAAATGAAATTATTACTGTAAATCATTAAAGCCTCCAAATCAATGACAGTCAAGTATTTAAGCCTTGAATGCCTCAGTAAAAAAGAAACCCAGTCAAAGGAAAACAAAAATTATCCAACAAAGCTTATTGGGTTTTTTTTTTATAAGACAAGAGCAAAAAAAATGTTTGTGGCTTTGACGTTCTTGTTGCAACCGGTCACTTTGTGCGGCTTAAGGGATCATCTATATTTGAGTTTCCACATAAAGAAAGATGCCAGAATTTAATTTGAAGATAAAAAAATAAATAAATAAAAATAAAAAATTGTCATCCCATAAACAACTAAATTCAACTTGTACATTGTGGAACAATTCTGTCTTGCACTACTATTTGCTAGAAATGCGCTCAAGCATCCAACAGGAAGCAGTCCAGAAATAAGTTGGCAGGAAAGGGAACAGAAGAGGAATGGTCCAAAAGGATTATAGAAGAGTAGGAGAGTGGGACAGCCGGTGTGACTGAGGGAGGCAGTCGTTAAATCAATGCAGGCCACGAGTGAAAAAAGACAGTGCCCTTGACAGTTTGGTACACTCCACAAGAGAATTACAGCCCATTCTTACTGTCCAACACTTTATGTCACCAAAAGAAAACATTCCTGGAAGAATATCTGTTTCCATCTGATAATCTGACCCATGCCAAAGGAAAGAGACAAGGGTCAAAAAATGGATTTCTGAAAGTTTCAGTAAAAATTTTTATTTGGTGTGTGAATAGTTGCAAATTCTTTGAAACTGTTCATTGAGAGTTGAGAGCTGTATATATGGGCTATTTGGTATGAAGTTCTATCAACGTTTACAAACATTTTGGTTCCAGAATCCCAAAATGGTTTCGTTCATCCAGCATTGTTCCCACAGTTTAGTGTCTTTTTAATGAGATGCCAGTGTAAAGGCTGGAGCAACTAGAGTTGATCCATACTTGACACGTAATCAAAATGAAACTATTTTTGGAACTCACACTCAGCGTTAAGGAAACTGAAAGCATTTTAACCACAAAAATAGTTCATAGATGAGGTAAAGCATGCATAATGTGTATTTCTGACCAAAGATTTTAGTACCTGGAAACTTTAGGAATTGAAAGAACATTAAAAATGAGGAGAATCAACTCATAAGGCCAAGCAAAGAAAACAAATGTTAGAATATAAGAATGCTGACCAAGCAACATTCTTATATAATTTGCTAGCATGCATTATATATCACTATTGTCAGTAATTAATAAAAAAAAATGTTGCATGCATGAATATTTTTTTTTTTTTGCACTAAATGTAAGCATTTGTTGCTAAAGTAAAAATTGTAATTAACCAAGAGCTTTGTCAAAGTGATAACCGCTCAAAAAATATATACATGTACATAACCCTTGATTTTGAAAATGACATAATTTTACTTTTATCTAAATTGCATGAATATGTATGAATTTCAATTTATACAGACTTTTGAACATCCAGTGCAGGTGGGGAGCTTGCTAAGGATGAATCAAGCGCATAAAAGCAATAAGTGCACGGTAGAAATAGCAGTAATGATCAATATCTTATATTATTTTTAAAGCAGTAAGAAGAACGGTCACTGTTTTAAGTAAACACAGATTATGCTACCTATTTTGTATAAAATCTTTTTGATACCTTAAAATTAAGTATTTTTACTCAACTTTGCTTTGCTCTGAGAATCTCATTATATAGAGATTCTTGACATGTTGGTCTAGCCTTACATGATCATATAGCACTGGAACAAACATACTGTAAAATGAGGAGCAAACATGACTTTGCCATGTTAGCTCAATTGAAAATATTTGATTTCTGGTTTGCAGCACTTTTACATTGCTATATTAATTTTTAACAAAAAATAGAACTTGCTTAAAAAGTTTATTTAGAATCTCTGAGTTTGTTCTGCATTGCATACATCTCCCAAACATCCTTCACTTTCAATTGATCATGGCATTATAACTAATATAGTCAACCATTTTTTTTTCGCTTCTCAATGGAGCTGAAATGTTAAAGCAACACTGAAGAAATTACATTTAAATGCAAATAAATATTCTCAGAAATTCGTACTAAGAACCTATGAGCATCCTCTCAACAGGAGGCACGACTCGGATAAAAATCTGATAGGTAATGGGGACAGCCAGGGAATAAAAATCAAACGAGCGCTCTCGCCCCCTCAGCGCTCCAACTCTCCTCCTGCTCTCAGCGCGCAGCAGGTTTTTTTTTTTTTTTTACCTTCAGACTGTTCATCCGCCTCTTGCATCCTCGAATCCACATCGAAAAAATCCGTTTCAAATCCAACTCATCGTTGGAAGGAACCCCCCTGAAGACGACGAAGCGAACCCGAAGCGGAGGCGCTAACTTGAACTATAAAAGAAGATTTTCCGAGCGCAGACCCTGAGAAGAGCGCCGAACATTTTCGCAACACATCCGGGTGCCTGCCTGGCTGCACACACTCAACGGCGCATCCGAGAGGACTGGCTGGCAGCAGCAGCGGCGGCCAGTCAATCCGCTGCTGTCAATTATTCTCACTGCGAGGCTGGGCGAGAGGGGAGACCTGTGGAAAGTTGGAGCGACCAGAATAGTGTGTGCGCAGAAAACGCGCAAGGGCGCAAGCCTGAAAGACGCATTTACATTAAAAAAACAAAAAAACAATACTAATTGTTTTAGACACTGTTTATAACCTGAAGGAAAAGACAAAGTTTACTCCTACGTGTAAGAGTTTTGGTGAAGGAGGAAAGGGGGGAGGCACTGATGGCTCTGGAAAACCCAATATCTGGTGATCGTGGCTGAATTACGTCATCTAGTATTTTTGTCTTTCGTTTGTAAATACGCACTTTGTTCCAGGTTCATTAGACTTACCCCTCAGGGGTCTCCCCCTTATAATGAACGGCATTCTGTCACCTCGCTCTTCTCCCGGGCCTCATTGCGCCGTTTTCTGTGCTCACTCGACGGCGATGCAGAGGGAAATGAATTGTTCAGAGAGGATCTGGTGGAAGGTTAGCAGTGATTGGATTACCTGTGCCTGCATTGAGGATAAAACAGTTTCACCGCAGAGGCGTAATCCTGCGATTATAATCCCTGCTCCAATGTTCCCCAGGCTAGAGAAGCAGGGTCAAGAAAGTGGGCCTGGCAGTCACAATTTAATGACACTATACCTATTTTATCCCTCAAAGTCCTGCACTGTCACTGTTGTTGGAATTTCACTTCCACCAAGAGGCATGACATTTGGCTTATTTTTTAAACAGCACTAACAATCTTTGGTTTCTTTTGTATGCTTTATTGTTGAATAAGATGTAGCACTTCTTAAAGATATTTGGTGTAATAATAGGAAAACGCCGTGTGTTGTTCTTTTCAAAATCTTGCAAATACATTTTAGTGTTAAAGTAATTGAATTTAATATATTTTATGTGGACTACATAATCATTTAACAGCAACAGTAATATCAAAGCACTTCACAAGACAATGTATCAAGTTCATATCCAGTCCTGTCCTAATCAGTACAGTCAAATTCAACAAAAAGTTAAGTTCAGTCCAATTATGTTATATTTGGAACATCAATGGTACAATCAATCAATAACAGCAAGCAGTGATAAGCCTGTGATATGGAATTCTTTTGGGGTTTTCTATATGTTGCAATGTGCTGAATGAGAATCAGATTTAATGGCCAAGTTTGTGTGCTTAACAGGGAAGTTGACTTCAGTTAGATATGCTTAGCGTACATATGTTACCGGTAAATATAAAAACTTTAGAGGAAATAAAAAAAGTTAAAACAGCAGTATTTACATATATTATTATGTATGTCCAATATTTTTGATTAAAACAATGCAAATATGCACCTCTTGTTTTACAATAGAGGTTTCTACTCTTAATCTATAGTTGTTCATTGTGTTCATCAGAGAGACAGTCTGGGGAAAGAAGCTACTCAGGAATGCTGGGACATTTTACACCAACAAGGTGGAGCTTGTTTGTTTTCTTCATGAACATTTTCTGTTTAGAAATTCACTTTTGTTGGGTTTTGCAACATGCAAACAAACTGCACTGATAAGACTGAACTTGTTTTGTTGTTTTAAAATACACTTATATTAACGAGTGATACTTGCATGAGCTATAAATATACGTAAGATATGCTTCAATAAATAATTCTGCCTCCCTGACTGCGCTGATTTATTTACGTTATTGTTTTAAAAGGTGCAGCAACATTACCCCTTCATCGTCCTGGAATACTAAATGCCCTTAAAGCAAGCAAACATGATGTCAAAGTTCACGCTTTTGTTTGTACAAGTTTAACTAAAAACAATAATCTACATACGCGATTAAATTACTTATTAATTTACCTCTTCATGTTATTTACGAGCTATGGGAAATTAATAAGAATGCATAAAACTTCGTAACAATTTCTGAAGTTAAAGGTTCTTCTGCTCTTTTGTCATTAGATAAAGGATTCTCCGGGGAAATTTTTGGACGCCACTATTTCCGGGTACGGCGGAAGCTACAAGTGTTTGCAGAAAATCCGTCCGAAGATGGAGACTTTTACTGCGGGACATATGATGAGCTTAGCTGCTCTCCAGAGACAAGACCCGTATATAAACAAGCTGCTGGATGTTACCGGTCAGGTAGCTCTCTACAACTTCAACTCCAAAGTGAACGAATGGGTAAGTTTGGGAAGAATGGGCAATGCTAGCTACATGTTTATGTAGCACATTAGCTATAAAATAAAAATGCTTAAAGTCGTTTTAATAAATCATGTTAAACTTTAGCCAGGCAGCATGGTAGACGTCGTGCTCGACCCCGGTTCTCTTTCTTGTACTCTATGGGAAATAGGTACCATTATCGATGTTATTAAGCTAACCGAGTCTCGCTAGCAGCGGCTAACTGTAGCCCCTGTTTTTTTTTTTTTTTTTTAATTCACCCGCTTTGGGTTTGAAGTTATTGTTCCTGACTGAGACTGCATGTTTTCTATTTTAGGAGAAGACTGAAATCGAAGGAACTCTGTTTGTTTATTCGAGGTAAGAACACGAGATGTAAAAATGGTGTTTAAATGCAGAATCACGAAGGTTGTTTACTGGTGTTTGTTACGTCGCCTCAAGCTGTCATTGGACGTATTTAGCGCACGTGTGCAGGCCGCGGTTCTTGTAAACAACAGGGACATGTGATGGAGTCGCCTACTCCTTCAACATATAGCCAGTTGGAAAAATATACATGATAAAAAGGGTATTTTCCTGCTTCAAGGGTACACAGACGCAGCATATTCCATGATGTTTTTCAGAACCTGGTAAACAAGTTTATAGTGACATAATACATAAAACCTTTGAATTGAAACGAATTGCAAGTTCTGTCATGACTTTAGATGTCTATATTGTATAGATGTTAAATTAAAAAAAAATAATATAAAAAATAAACTTGTAAATAAAAAAACTTGTGCATTTCTTGAGAAAATATTAAGAGTTCAACAGTGCACAAATTCAAACCAAGAGTCTTTGGTACAGCTTTTTCTGTTTTGCACACATGTGTACCAAACAAATGCAATGTTGATTTAAAGCTGACAACACACAGAAAGACTTGACTACAGCCGTCGTTATAACTTTGCTGGATGATAAATTATCCCTGTAATTATTGCTGTAAACAGAATATTGTTGTTTTGATACCTTATTCAGATCATATATAGATAACTATGACAGCATAGTAATGCAAGTTTGAATTCTCAAAGACCAATAAGCTAATTTTGTAAATAATACTTAACACTGAAACTGGAAAATATTCAACAAAAGTGATTTGTATACCATCTGTCCTTTTTGAAGGTCTGCCTCACCTCACCATGGCTTCACCATCATGAATCGACTGAGTACAGAGAACCTCGTGGAGCCGATAAACAAAGATCTGGAGTTCCAGCTGCAGGATCCCTTCCTGCTCTACAGGAATGGCAACTGTGAGTGTTTTGAGGAAGAAAATGTATACTAAGAGATTTCTCAGCTCGAACAGATCTCAAAGGTTCTGGTCAGTTTTAGTTTTTCAGTCATCAGATGCACTTCTTGTTTCTTGAAGGGTCATATTGCACCTGATTTAAACTTCTTTTACTGAGATAACAGGTGTTGGAGTGACCAAAGTTGCTCAGTAAGGGTGATTGCACAGTTCTGCTACGTGCAAGAAAAAAATGTGCTTGTTTTGAAGTATTTCCGTTTATAAAAACCGAGACTCCTGATGTGTTGACACTAAAAGAAGCACTCATTTCTGTAAAACCGCTGACTGCAGACTTTAGAAAACCTTTAGCTCAAATAATTCATTAGCCATCGAATATCAGCTTATTATTTAGTCACTATAAAAAGCAAACCAATAATACTTGGTTAGTATTATTGGTTAGTGTTAGTGTTTTCATTGTTTTGCTTAAGTTGGTCTCATTAAAAAAAAGACAAACAAATGTTGTAGATTTGATTATAACTGTGATAATGTTAGCAGAATGTTTTTTTCTGCTAATAAAAACTGTTGGATATTTGTTTTAAATTTCCTCTTAAAAACAATGAAAATTTATTTTTTCTCATTGTTATCATGCATTGAGAGTCTTTTACATTTGTGTGTGTTTGTCAGAGTTAATTTGTACCTTGAAGTGCACACAGTCGCAGTCACACTGGTGTTAATGGTTTACCTCTGAAAAGGCTAGACAAACATCTTCCCACGGTCTGGTGGAACATCTCTCGTCCGTTCTGCATGAAGTCATCTTTGAGTCTCCTTGAAGCATCGAGGAGGAAGACCTTGTCATTCATGGCCGTGGCTCGCCATGCAGCAACTCCAGCTTAGCGTGGCTGCTGCTGTCTTTCTGCATTTGGGAAAGAACCAACTCCCCCCCCAAACTCTGACTGGGGCACCAGACTGCTGCTTGATATTTGTCCTACTGTAAGTCAGAGTCAGATCAGGGAAATGGAAAGTAAGAAAGTCCCTCAGATCTTCAGAAAGTAGCTGACTGCGCTGCCGCCAAGGTAATCAATTAGAAGTCTGAAGAGAAGTTTCATCAAGGCAACGAACAAAGAGTTGGATTGCTTTCCCATTTGTTTGCTTATGAGAAAAAATAGCATAGCCAAGGTGAGGGTTAAAGTAGACTGCTCCCCCTTTGGACTCGGTTTTCCCATCAGCCTCGCTGGAATGGACGACATGATGCGGGAACTCGCCGGGTTTCCAAATCAGCAGCTCCTCTTATTGCCTTACTAGAGAGTGAGGGTTGTTTTTGTAATTCCTCCTTGGTTTTGATCCATCAGTTTGCCTTGGCTCCAGATGTAGGTCTCTCACTCTCTGGTCTGCTGCTCATCTGCTGCTGTAAATGCGCAGAACAGATTCCTGGGTTGTGATCTTAAGATGAATTGTACAAAGTAAAAAGCTTGCAGAGGAAGAATAGTTATAAAAGAGCAGAGTGTCGAGAAGACAGAAGGTGAAATCCTCACAGAGATTTTGATAGTGATTATTTGAGTCTAAATCCAGTCCCTTTTGAGCGCCATTGAACTAAGTGCTGCAGGCTGTGGTGTGTGTTCAGAATTGAAGTATGCTGTTGGAGAGAAACGTGGACTTTAAAACACTTGTTTACATCTTTTCATATTCCCTCTGCTAGCCGGAGGGAGCGCAGGGAGGCAAACACTTGGGTTGCTAGGCTAGCACAGCCTCAGGAGGGTCCCTGAGTACGCCAGCATTTTGTCACACACAAATAACAAGATTGTTCTGTTAACTAATTATTATTACTTTGGTGAAAGCAGGAAAACCTTCAGTTTCCTTTAAATGCAGGTGAAGTTTCTTCCTTTTTTGATGATTATTTTGGAGTTTGGAAACTTATTCCCTTAAACAAATCTGAATGTTCATCTAATCTTTAAATTATTAATTAATATGTTACTGATATAAAAAAAAATATGTCTAGATTTATGGCGCCACAAATGTTCTCTTTTGTTTGTCTGGTATCTTAAAGTGCAGAGCTTTGTCTGGTGTAATGCTTCTCCTGATATTCAGTCATAGTAAACATTCTCTAAAATGAAGTGTTTGTGTTTTCTGACAGTGGGTATCTATAGCATTTGGTTCTACGACAAACGGGACTGTCACCGCATCGCTCAGCTGATGGTCAAGTAAGTAAGAATATTCATTTGTGTCTAATTATAAATAATATGAGACATTTTCCTCTTTGGTTGGATTTATTCAAGCAGTATTAACTCCTCCAGGTGACAAAAAAGCTTAAAAATTCCACTTTTCTGTAAATTAGAACATCATTGAAATAGTTTTGGAAATTCATCTGTATTGCATACAGAGTAAAACATTTGAAGCATTTATGTCAGTCAATTATTAGCTAACGAAAACCCCAAAATCAAGTTTTCAGAAAAGGATTAAAAAATGTTACTCTAATGTTATTTTATGGCCTAAACAATCACAAGGAAGACTGCATACTTGACAGATGTCCAGGAAACGTCAACAACCTCCACAAGGAGGGTAAACCACAAAACGTCATTGTTAAAGACGCTGGTTGTTCACAGTGCCCTGTCCAAGCATGTTAATGAAAAGGAAGAAAAAGTGTGTTAGAAAAAGGTGCAGGAGCTGCAGGGATAAACACACTTTAAGCAAGTAAAACTCAGTCAAGAAGAGATTCTCAGGCTTTGAACAGCAGGTTGGGTCAGTGCAGGTTTTATTAGAGATAAAGGCTAAAACTATCACTCTTTGTGTTTTGGCTTTCCTGAATCAGAGATAATAGAAGTTTATTAGTAAGGATTAAAAAAGAAGATTGGGCTCTTCTTCTGGTAAAAAAATTCCTTTTTGTAAGATGAAAGTGAAATTTGGAGTTTACAGGAAGGGAGACTTCTTAAGTCCAAAGTAAACATATCTGTCTACCAGGACATTATATCGCACTTCATGCTTCCTTCAGCGGACAAGCTTTATAGAAATGTTGATTTCATTTTACTGGACCTCTTGGCACTTGCCCACACTCGCAAAAGTACCAATTCCAGCTATAATACCTGTAGTATCTTAGTGCTTAACCTGCCAGTAAACTCCCTGACCTGAATGTCATAGAGAATCTAAGGAGTTTTTTCACAAAGACAGTAAGAAATAACAAACCCAGCAATACAGAGAAGATGAAGGCCAGCATGTGGCCATTCCATAGAGCTGAGGCAGTAATTCATGCAAACCCCGACCAATTATTGAGCCTATATACTAGAGCAGATGGGTGTACTTTGGAGCAGGATGACATTACCGTGTGTCCCTTTTTATTACTGATCTGATGTAGTCGTCTAAGTTTCTTAGAAACTGAGTTTTGGGTTTTAGTTCTTGTTCGTAACTGGGAATTAAAATGTAATTGAATTGCATGTGTGTCTAATGAAACTATTCATTAGACACACATTTGGCATTTTCAACACAATTACTTGTAGAAAAGAGTGGAATCTTCCTTTATTTGTCATTCAGTAGGAAAATTCACATTCATCAATAGCAAATTGACAGGCTAGTATCAATAATGATAATACATCATCAAAGTCATTCTGATTTGAAATGCACATGCGCTGCCTCAACCTGTTCTCCAGGATTGTGAAACAAGAAGCGGACCACGCCCTGAGAAAGACCCCAGAGAGGGTCGATCCAGGGAGAACCAATGGAGTCGCAGAATCCCGACCCATCGACATCCTGGAGCTGCTCAGCAAAGCCAAGGAGGAATACCAGAGGGTGAGGGAGCACAGCATGTTACCTCGTTGTTTCTGCTCGTCTTGACAGGATAACGTTTTTACTGTAAAACTTATAAAATATATAACAGTGGATGTCTTTATAAACATCAACACGGACTTTTAAAAATATGTTTTCATGTTACTTGATATTCTCTGATATGAAAAAAAGTAGATTATTTTAGGCATGGCAGCCCCTGGACACTCTGCGAAGGAGGGGTTTTTTTTTTAACATATATTTTTATCTGAAAAAAAGAAATTATCCTCTTCTGTCAAAATGGATATAATGTCCAAATGCTGCCAGTAGGTGGCAACAACATTCATATCAACCTGAGTCTAAATAGTTTCTAAAGGTCTGAAAACTATTTAATTGAATTGAAATGTTTCCCATGTCTAGAAAAGCATCACAAAAATTGAAAAATGTTAGAAAAAATATATATTTTTCTCCACATTATATTTTTTTTTTATTCCATTTTCAACATTTTACATCTGATACCAAATATATATAAATGTAGCTTTCCGCCTGGATATTTTTCCAGGTTTTAAATTTGAAAATGTTAAAACGGTTCTGCCCCATCCCTCTTAAACCTTTCTTTATTCTGTATGTGTTCCTCATGTTGATTTTTGATAAACTAAACTTAAGTTTGTTAATTCTACATGTCTTGTGTGCTTTGAAGGCCCAGAGTGGAGAAACAGACACGTCTGCAGAGTTGAAAGTGAAAACGAGCATCAGCAAGGCTCCAGAACCTGCACACAGTACACATCCAGCAGAAAAGGTAGCTTGTTTATTTATTTTCCAACATTTGCGTTTGGAAACACCAAAGTTATCTACCAGAGCTGGTTAAGCTGCAGACTAAAGCCAGTCTTCTTGAGAAGTAATTTAATAACTGAAATCAAGATGGAGCAATTCTAATTCCTGAAAAAAATTATTTAAATGAAAATGGCAGAAGTGACAAAAGACAAAAATGTCATCATCCAAATGGTGCATAAAGATCTGTTGTGTTTTATTCTACATATTTTCCAACCTTATGTTAATGTAATTCAAATTAAAAATAAAACAAGTATGAAGTTATGTCAAAGTTGGATTTACACTGAGGTTAAATTAGATGCTGATTAGATGACTTCTGAATGCAAAATTTTTGTAAAGGCTGCTGAATACAAGCACTCCACACTTTTCAGAATTGCATTTGCAAAAATATTTTGAAGCCCTTCATAATTTTCCTTTCACTTCACAGTTTCTCCTTTGTCTTTATCTGTGAGATAAAATCTGAAAATCTGCGATTGTATTATATTAATGCGAGTTTTGTTTATCTTGCACCAGTCACCGATTTAAGCTAATCACGTTGCACTGTCTACCACCCAGAGCTCTCACACCATGGTGAAGCAGATCACTGTTGAGGAGCTCTTTGGTTCTCCGCTCCCTAAAGAGCATTCCGCGCAGAACGCCGCCTTATCCTCCTCCTCTGGCGACCTCCCTAGCGCCTACATGCAGAAGCAGCCGTATCCTGCTGCAGCTCACCAGGCTCCTCTCCTCACCCAGCAGTTCTCGACCCACGACCCCGGCTCTTGCCAGCAGCCACACGGCCCTGCTTCCATCCCCGCTCCCTACACACTCAATCCCAGTCCTGTATTCAAACCCATGGTCCCCATGCCAGACCCTCAGTCTCATTGCTCCGTCTCCCCTCTGCTGATGGCTCCAGCTGGATCGGAGCATCACAATCACCTCACCGCACCCGCAGCACCTTCAGCTGCCTTTCTGGGACAGGACATTGTTAGCTCTCTCAAGCCAGCAGCTTCATCTGTGAATTCCGGCATCCACAAGCCCATCCTGGCTCCCAGCTTCCTGCCGAGCACGCTGGTTCCCCCTCACAGCTTCCAAGAGCCCAAGAAGGACGTTTTCTCTCAGCCTCCCAAACTGATTGCATCAATGTCTGTGAGTTCAGCTGTTTGCTGTTTGTCTCTGGTAACTGATGCTCTGTCAGTATTGGTTTTTAAAACACCCTATTTCTTTCTTTCTTTTTCTCCTCTCAGGCTATTCCTATGAGCCCCGTTCTCGCTGTTCCAGGCTCAGATGCTTCAGTGCTTCTCTCCCCAAGCGCTTTCCAGCAGACCACAAATAAAACCACAACAGTACCGGTCATCCCGTCCGCCCCTCCGGACCCATCCTCTGTTTCTGGAAGAGCTGCAGAGACTCTGCAGGCCCCCTGCAGTAAAACACAGCTGCAGGAGACTTTGATACACCTTATTAAGGTACTGGTCATCTGGAAAGAGTCAAACAATAAAAATAAGAACAGTTTCCTGACAAGCTTATGATAACTGTTTTTATTCTGAAAATAAAAAAAATAAATAACTTTACATTTATTCAGCTGTGAAAAACAAGTTAAACAATTATTCTTGAGCAAAATCATTATTGCTACAGTTATTGGTAATCTCACAAATCCATTTGAAACAATTAGGCTTGAAACATTTTTCTTTAATTTATGCTATTTAAGGTTGATCAGAGTTTCTTGGAGCTTTTATTTGATAACCCACCTCTTCCTATTGCTCTGAATTATAAATTTGACACAGAGGTCTTCTTCCAGCCAATAATAGCCATATTTATCCCTCCATTACACACAGTGAGCAGCACTGAAGAGAAGGTAAAAATAATAATAATAAAAAAGTCTCCAAAGCCTTGCTGTCAGTGCCCTGCATCACAAAAATAAACATTTGGAGTTTAATAAACTGGGATGGTCAGATGAAACTTTTTTTGCAAGTGTGTTCTGTGTTTCTCAAAGGCACTGGGGACCTTAGAGTATGTGGCGTTATGAACTCTTTAAAGTATTGTAAAACTTAAATGAGAATTTTTTTGGAAACAGCCAGCAAACTAAAAAAGAATTGTTACCGTTTCCATGAACACTGATCCAAAACACATAACCGAATCAGCTCAGTTTTCCCTTATTCCATTGTCGTCTAAGAGAAGCCCACAGGACTCCATGGTCCAACTTTGTGAAATTTTGAAGTAAAAGATTCAATGCTTATTATTGGCAAAAGAAAGGTTGTACACGGTATTAATAATAATTTTTTAATGTAGAATTTTGATGTTGCAAGAAATAATTGAGCTCAAATAAAAAGTAGGATTCAAAGAACAATTAGTGTAACATTATGCTAATGCATAAACTGTCATGATGAGGCTTTTTAAAAGTGGTGCTACATTTTTTTACACATTTTAATCATTCTAATTTTTTTGCTTCCTCCTCCAGAATGACTCGGACTTCCTCAGTGCCATTCATGACGCTTACCTGCAGAGCATATCCAAGGACTTCAGCAGCATGAAGCTGTAGTCTGGCTTCAAGCGGACATGATTTCAGAGTTGCGGCCTCTTTCTGGCCACACAAGAGGACTCATGTTTTTGGGAGAAAACAAAGGATGAGCAGGCAGGTTTGTGATGCACGGCACACCACATTGACTTTTTTTGGCACTGGTTTGTGTGCCAAGGATTGTTACAGGAAAGCCGCGCAATCTATCCCCGGAATCTCCTGTTACCCTGGATCAGTCGGTGGATAACCGAGGCAACACGAAGGGGAGAATGTTTCTTCTCTACGTCCTTCAGCCATACTTTTCAAAATATGGTGAATCTGGTTAAACTAATGGCCACTTCTTCGAGAAATTTGACTTCTTACAGGAAAGGGAGGAATACAGTGAGTGTTTATTTACAAAAAAAAAATTTAACTTTTTTTTTATTATTTTTTTTTAGAATAAACACCTTCCTTTTCTACCAAGATGCAGTTGAAGCAAAAAAACATAAATTATGAATTATTCTTTGAGCTGTATTTTTTTTATTCACATATTCAGTGATAGAATATGTTTATAACTCCTAATTGCACAAAGCCCCATCTTTGCATCCTTTCTTTCCTCCAGTTTTTTTCTGTATCCTTTTGTTTTCATCCTTGTTTGCTGTTGCCTCTCCTCCACCAGCTGAGCCCTCAGTGCTTGACCTTTGACCTTCTCGGGGCGGGGGGACTTGTGCAACACACAAGAGATTCAGACCAGCACTGTGGGATGCTTAAGGAAGGTACTACAGAACTAGATTTATTTGAATTTAAATATCTTAAAAAAGAAAAACAAAACAAAAAAAAAACTCATGTTGGTGTTTGGATTTCTGTTTACATTCATTTTCCTATAATCAAAACGCATAAGGAAAAGTTGGAGCTGAATTTTCTTTAACAACTTCATTCTCGTTTCTACTCTGGAGGCGAGTCGTTAAAGTTTGGATTGGACGACATAAACTACTTTCAGTTTTTGTTTACGGTTTGATTTCAAGTAGAGAAAAATCAGTTGAGCTTCAATTAAATTCTTCCCCTTGCAGTAGGAGACTACTGCAGTAAATCTAGTGGTGAATCCTGACAGGAATAGTACGTCCAGTGCGTCTAAGGCAAAAAAAAAAAGGTTATTTTGCAGATGTTTTATTCCAGAAGAACTTTCTTCACATCTGTAGTCACAACATAACGGGCGTACTGGATCTTTTCCCCTTTAAAACTATGGATGTTAGTTTGCAGGCTCTGATTTACATACCGAAACAAACAGTGAAACAGTGTATTTTTGTAAGCAGTATGAAAGTCTGCCCTTTTTATATATTTTTTTATTTTGCTTTTCCTTATTTTTTTGAAAAATCAGAAACGTCCTTGAATAAATTGAGATTATATTAACTGCTACATACAGCACTCCTAATAAAGATGGAAATTAAAAATCTCTAAAATAATATCATATTTTACTGTATTGGCTTACCCTCACTGAAAAATGAAGAAACCTTTATTTTTATTTATTTATTTTTTAACAAAATTACAAGTGCCACACTTATTGACATCCCTAATAATTACAATTCTGAACAACTGAAGCTTTTTTTAAATGTATGCTTTTGCTTTTTTTTTAATTGATCAGAGTGCCTAGGAAATATTCATAGTAATAAATACCTTCCTATTTCAAGACCCAATTTTTCTTAGTCACTGTTCAAAATGGGAACTAAGAGAAAATGCCTTTCAATACAGAAAGGGTTGCAACCGACTACAAGAAATTCTCTGTTCTCATAAAACCACCAGTGTCTAAAACACTGAAAAATTGAAAGCTGGATAAGGAAACTACAGGTAAAAGAAATCTAAAGTTCACATTTGGATAACTGCAAAAAATTGGTGCAATAAATTACTAATTTAAAAAAAAAAAAAAAACAACCAATTTCCACTCCATTGTGTTCCTGGGTCTGTTGCTACAGCAAACTGTTTTTAATACTTTTTTTTTTTGCTCATCTTTATCAATAATTGTGGCGTAAATCTTTTGACTGACATCATCATGACTCAATGTGTTTGCTATCAACATCAGCTCTGTACTGCAGTGCCGTTTTTTTTTTTCTTTCTTTTTTTAATTAAGCTCAAAGATACAAAGTTAAATATGTGCAGCCTGGAACAAACCAGATGTCAGGCGATGTTTCTGGTACTAAGTGGAAATCTTGATTAAATGAGTGCTTTTTTTCTAGTCCATCTGTTCTAGGATTTCTAAATAAGGAACAAATATATGAACCTAGTGTCATATTTAAGATTTTAAGATCATTATTTATCATTCTGGCCAGAATTGTGTTTCTTGGGTAAGTCATTGCAAATTAAGTATTTTTTTAGGTTTGTCATTGTGCATAAGTGGACATTATACATATTTTGTAATAATAAAGATCTGAACCCACAAATGTGTGTATATGTGCTGCTTTTTGTCTCCTTTTAGACATTACAAAGCTGCAGTCATACTGGGATTAGCCTTTGTAAAAAGAAACATGTAAAAGACATGTTTTTTTGTTTTATGTTTTGATTGAAGCATGATTAAGTCATGCTTGTCTTCAAGGCTTTAATAAACGTTGCACTTCTCCGTACTGTCCACCAGGTGTCACTATCAGCTTTCAGTAAACATCTGGATGGATGATGGCGCTTTTGATCTTTCGTCGTTTTGTCATTTTGTTCGTAACTGAGAATCACAATATAGACTTCAGTGTAGTTTAAATCTCTGTAACTATTGGACGACCTACATTTAAAGATCCGAGAAACGCACTGGCGGATTTAGGATTTCATTCCTTGCACTCATATTAGATGTGCCGCGTTTGAATAAACTATATGAGCCATATTCATAGGCTTTGCTTACCAACACACCCCCTCCCTCCTCCGTACTCCCTCTGTGACTCTCTCACGCCGCACACTGCTGCCTCCTCTTAACCCCTGCCATCGTCCTATGCGCACCCATCATCTTCCATTTTTTATTCTCCTGAACTGAACATCTGACCTGCAGCTTTTTTAACTCTTTCCTTGAGTTTTGTTCCCCTTGTGTGTTGCCGCTCTGCCGCTGCTTTTTTTTCCCCCCCGCCCGCCTGTCTTTTACTGCGTCGGACAGATGGAGGACTACCACAAGCCGGACCAGCAGACGGTGCAGGCGCTCAGAAACATTGCCACCCGGCTCCGCATCAACTCCATCAAGGCGACAACTGCAGCGGGCAGCGGGTGAGATGAGACGGCGGGGAGATTAAATACCGACCTGCTGACTGGAGCTGTGCTTTAAATTGTTGTCACTTAATAAGAAATCACTGCGAAAGGCATCGTGTTGTGATGTTGGAAATGTCATTTCTAAGTGATATCGCTACTATTTCTCTGACTCTTTTAGTGGTTGTGCGCGTTTTGACAAAAATTACAAATATTTCCTATGGATTTTGAGAACTAAAACATGCTACGTTAGTGATTTTTTTTTTCTTCAACCAATTGAATATTTAGAACTTCTTCAATGCATTCTCGTAGGGTGGATTTGGAGGACTGGTCAAGCGTTTCGGAGGACTATCTTTATTTGCTTGCGTGTGTGTGTGGAGGGGGGTGGAGGAGGAGGTGGGGCCTTGAGGAAAGTTAATTGGTTTAGCTGAAAATTTAATAAAAATCTGAAATTCAAATTTGTTTGCAAAATTACCGCAAGTCACTTATTAGTATTTTTTTTTATCTTTAGTGATCTTCAGCTACTTTTATTTTGTTTACTTTTTAAACATATAAAAAAAAACAGGAAAAAGGCCTGTTTGTAGAGCTAAGTTCGGAATAACTGGGATGTTTTACAAACAAAAAGTCCAGCCTAGTTTTTGTTGAATTATCATAGCTCTCCCATATCTTGGCATCATATCCAGAAACTGTTCAGTTTCTGCATCAGGTGTATTTATTCCAGAACCCAGTGGTGTGTCGTTGCATCAAGGCATAACAGGTTGTCTGGAGTGACGTAGCCTTCTTGGACATCTTCCTGCTCAGCCCTGACTCATTCTCATCTCCGTGTCTGCATTTGCACATTTAAACAGAACTGCTTTTATCTTTGGATAAAAGCCACATGTCTGTGTTTTCCCTTGTTTTTGCAGCCATCCCACATCATGCTGCAGCGTGGCAGAGATCATGTCTGTGCTCTTCTTCCATTCCATGAAGTATCGACCCGAAGACCCCCGTAACCCCAACAACGATCGCTTCATCCTCTCCAAGGTAAAACCAGAACGCCCATCTGCATGTAGGCTGTGGTCTCGTGTAGGAACTGAAGGAAATGGCTCATCAAAGTATGTTTGTATCTCTTCATGTTAACCCCTTTTCACAACTCTGTTTCAGATTTTACTATTAACAGATTTGTATCCATTTTATTTCTTCGTGTACTGCTATTGTTCACTTTCTCCGGATGCATGTTTCCCTAAACCAGACAAGCGACAAACAGTCTGAGCCATGCTTTACATCTGTACCATGTCCGTCCACATAATTATTAATGATTACCAAGCAGCTGTTTAACGAGTGTATTTAGACTCTAACATCTTTCCTTTGCCTCTCCAGGGTCATGCAGCTCCTGTGCTGTATGCTGTCTGGGCAGAGGTCGGCTACCTGAAGGAGAACGAGCTTCTGAACCTCCGTAAAGTCGACTCCATCCTGGAGGGTCACCCCGTGCCGGTGAGGTGACACTGAGTCCTGCAGGAGGAAACAATCCATCCAATTAACGCAACATATCACTTACTTTCACCTCAAATTACCTGAAAACTGCTTTTTGTAATTACTTAGATTATCTTTTATTTTCATTTTTTTTATGATGGCAATCAGAAGCATTTAAATGTGGCAAGTAAAGATTAAAAAAAATGTGTAAGGGAGTAAATCATTTTTCTCTGTAGTGTATTTCCACTGATAACGCTGCAGGCCGTAACAAATCTCTTTCTGTTTGGCAAAGTTTGTTCTCTGCTGCAGACATTGTCAACACTGTTTACATCGAGTCCAGACAGTACAACACCCAAACTCATCCACAGCACAGATTGGACCTCTGTCGCATGTTCTTCTTCAACTTGGAAAGGACAAAACAAACCATCCTCTGTCTCACTGAGCTCAGACTGCGGTACAGTCTAACCGTTTGTGTCGCCGTTCTTCCCAACAGAAGCAGCAGTTCGTGGATGTGGCCACTGGATCTCTGGGTCAGGGCCTTGGAGCCTCCTGTGGAATGGCCTACACGGGAAAATACTTTGACAAGGCCAGGTAGCATCCACAGCAATATACATACACGGAACAAGCTCACCCACAAACTTGGCAACATTAAAACAGGAGTTTAGCAACTGGATTTATAAAAAAATGAAGATATGCTAAAAGTAATAGAAGAAGACTCATAAATCTAATAGATAAGTGCAACATCCAAGATCAGAAGGGGTTAATTGTTACACAAGATGCAGGAAAATATGCTGATATGCTGATGATGTGTTGCTATTTGAATTAAAAACTGCTGAATAACTTTATCAGAATTTATTGTTCTATGTTTTGATCAGATATAAGGACACAAAAATTTTTTTTACAATATACAATATTGTATATTGATAAAATACTATATTTTCTTTTGTGCAGACAAGATATATTTATACATGCTTGAAATGTATAAATGTATCCAACAATCTGTGGTTGCAAATGTTTTTTTTTACTTTAATGAAATCTTAAAAACCCCTTAAACTCATTGAATGACTTGATTTAAATGTGACTTTAGTTTTTATTTAAACATTTAACTAAAAGAAAATCCCACAATATTCAACATTTTAAGAAAAAACAACAACAACAAAAACGATGTCCAGCACTTGAATCTGCTCGCGTGAAATTATGCATGACATCACATCCACTGCAGGGAGCTGTGCTGACGTGACATTTCAAACGCTCCCTGACAGACCCGGGTCTGTGGCGACATTTACACCAGAGCAAAACTTCCGTTTGGTTCACTTTTAGGTCTTAAACTGGAAGAAAATAATCAAAAAGTGGCGTTCAAGTGACAAAACATATTGATTTTTAGTAAGCTGTTAATGTACTAAGCTGCAGTTATAATTCACATTAATTGATTTTCTGGAGTTTAGATGTATATTGCTCTTTGGCTCCATGTAAGACGCCCTCAGAGCAGTTTTATGTAAACACTTACTCAGCTGATTGGTGACTGGTTTGGGTAGCTCCACGTGTGCCTCCTTTGTTCTGCTGCGATCTAGAAAGAATCGTGGATTTCTCTCCAACAATAGACTGCCGTGGCTTTACGGCCTCTAAAGGACAAAACAAAACAAAACATGAAATTCACACTTTCAAGGATTTAAACCAGGCTGAATAATTTCAGTCCGAACAGAACTGAGGGAGACCGTTGGTCCTCTGAGCACAACGGAGACCGAATGGCTGTTAGAGGAATGCCGAATGTCCTGCATGTTGCTTTCCGCATTCTGTGTGCGCTCGATTGTTTCTGCTCTAATAATCACACACTGCAAAAAAAAAACACACACACACACACAGTGGGTCTTTCGTCGCTCTGCCTCACCAATGTGCCACATGTCCTCTAAAAAAAACACTACAGTAAAATCCTTCAGCGGTGCTCAGATATAAATGATAGGTTTTTATTATGAGTGCATTTTTGTGTTTATATCTCATATGTGATGGTGAGGACGCAGGGGTGGCTTTAGCCATTTGAGTGCCTGGAAACAAATGCTGTGTAGGCACAAGACATTCTTTTAATTCTCAAAAATGTTACTTCTTCATTGATGGTTTTTATTAACATGCTCTATACAATTTTTACTTCAAATTTTTCATTTTTATAATTATTATGCCTACTGTGTGTTTTTGCAGCCTGATTTTTATTTTGGTGCCTTATGAACTGTGCTTGATGCACGTGGGCGAAGAGCCGGCACAAAACCTAACCGAGCATAAATGACAGAAATAATGGATTTTATTACTAAATTTAAAATGAAAACATCTGAGCAGGACATGTATCAATAAACTGCACACCGTTCTACGCAAACCTACCAGATAACGCAACATACAGTAAGCTTTTTACACTGACTACATATTTTGTAGAACCAACTTATTGTGAAAATCATTTTTGTGTTCTTATATCTAATCAAAACATAGAACAATAAATTCTGATAAAGTTATTCAGCAGTCCCTAAAGCAAGTTCTGCTTTAGGGATTTTTCTCAAACCACTTTGCACATCCAAGGATTCGTTTTTTTTATTTATTTTTTTAAATAGATTTACATGCCACACTTTTCAGATTTTTATCTATTTAAAATTAAGAAATTGAATGCTGTGCTTTTTTTGTGTTGGATTGTGACATAATGTGAACCGGATCAAGGAATTAATATACTTGGATAATAAAGCATCACAGAATGTTTTCACTCTTCATCTCCTCTGTGGTTTTGTTTAGGGTCAGGTGCCGGATTATATAGAGATGTGACAGAAGTGATAATGATACTTCTGTGCATCTCTCCCTGTGTGTAGCTATCGGGTGTTTTGCCTGCTGGGTGATGGAGAGGTTTCGGAGGGTGCGGTGTGGGAGGCCATGGCCTTCGCCTCCTACTATCAGCTGGACAACCTGGTGGCCATAATGGACATTAACCGCCTGGGCCAGAGCGACCCAACTCCACTGCAGCACCATGTGGAGAAGTACCAGCGACGCTGTGAGGCCTTTGGGTGAGCGAAGCGTGACGTGTCTAGGGACGCACGATAGACGAAAAATAAGCAATATGCAGTAACATTGGTGACTTGACGCAATGTTGATGACCTGTGATAAACAAACTAACAATTATAAACTGTTATTTTCTTTCTGCTGTGGATTCGTAGCAAACCTGAACCCCAGATATTGAAACATCTATACAGTTACTGGAAAA
Organism: Girardinus metallicus; assembly: GCA_903067095.1. Classification (NCBI taxonomy): domain Eukaryota; kingdom Metazoa; phylum Chordata; class Actinopteri; order Cyprinodontiformes; family Poeciliidae; genus Girardinus; species Girardinus metallicus. The sequence goes on from CAEGAE010001314.1 coordinate 112,927, forward strand.
AATTACAATTATTTCCATCTCGGCAACAAGATTTTCTTGAAAAAGCTGCTTTTGGCCAATGCCTGATGTTCTGCTATTATGCTCATGCTGCCGTAAACAACTAGTTTCGCAGAATATGTTGCAGATATAGAGATTTAATGCTTGGTACTTAAAAAAGTATCCAACAAAAAGTTCTTCACAATCAAATTGCATATACTGTGAATGCAATAACAATAAAGTTGCAAAATAATGTATAGCCATGAAAGCAAACATATGATTTCAAATTAATATACTCTGGCTTTAAGAATCCAGAAGGACTCATGTATGAAAATTTGCATGAGTCCTAGTTGTTCCCTTTTAGGAAGCTTGACTTAATTTATGGACTTATTTGTTTTGGATGTGTTTTTTTTTGGTATGTCTGGATTACTTGGCGCTGTCAAGTAGTCACATAGCGTGTAATTCATGTCAATAACCCCATTAGAAAGTCATATTCCGAAGAATAACTGCATGAGTAATGTTTACTTTCTCTAATATAAACAGAAAGTTTACTTTCTCTCTGTCCAGCTGGCATGCCATCATTGTGGACGGTCACAGTGTGGAGGAGCTGTGTAAGGTGCTGAGTCAGCCCCGCCACCAGCCCCTCGCCATCATAGCCAAGACCATCAAGGGCAAAGGCATCCCAGGTACCGCCAAGATTTATACCAATGAGGAGGAGAATTACAATGTGAACCTGAAGTTACCTGAATGATTAAGGGATAAAACTTACCTGGTTAAAGAGGTGGAAACTGACCCTGATGGTTCGACGCGTCATCAGTGCCTTTAGCCTCCAATAATCCAGGCAGCTCTGCACTGCTTTAGCTGCTGCAGCTCAATAATCCTCCAGAATGTGTAAAATACACTCCCAGCAGCCGCCCATTGTGCCCATGTTGTGATAATAAGGCCAAAAGTGCGTGACCACATGTGTGTGAGCGAGAAAGCAGCATAGAGTTATTTTAACAGCATAGTTTGCATTGAGAAGCTTTATGTCTTTATTAAGAAAGCTAAAAGTCTTCTGACCTCTTATTTTAACCCCTAAAGTTTGAAACGGACTGTCGTAACTTTGTGAAGTGGAAAATTGTTATCATTTGGACATCTGGACAGGCTTATTCCTGTCTGAACTTGGCTAAATGTAAAGATAATGAGGGAGTTTTGGTTGCACAGTATGCATGAAGGCATCCTTAAGACCACACAATGTACATACCTGATCTCTGGAAGCCTGCAGGCTAACTCCTCAGGTCAGTCCTTTGTAATAAATCAGTGTTTATGTGTCTGTCAGCTGCTGAGGATAAGATGGGCTGGCATGGAAAGCCGCTGCCCAAAGACATGTCGGAGAGCGTGATCAGGGAGCTGCAGAGCCGCATCGTCAGCTGCAACAAGCGCCTCTATCCTGCGCCGCCCAATGAAGACACATCGCCCGTCAGCCTGCGCAACATCCGCATGCCAAGCGCACCCAACTACAAACCTGGAGACAAAGTGAGATCTGTGATGATGACCGTGTGACATTTAGCTCGTTAAACACGATGATCGGTGGCATTTTTAAGTTCCTCTTCACTAATTTGTGTGTGTGTGTGTGTGTGTGTTGCTTTTTCTTTTAACCAGATTGCTACGAGGAAGGCATACGGCGTGGCTCTGGCCAAGCTGGGCCGCTACAACGAACGAGTGGTCGTCCTCGACGGAGACACAAAAAACTCCACCTTCTCTGAGCTCTTCAAAAATGAGCACCCCAACCGCTATGTTGAGTGCTACATTGCAGAGCAGAACATGGTGAGAAATTTGAGGTTTTAGAGTGGGTAGACTGGAGAACAGAGCCAAAACAGTAACACTGCAGTTTACTAGAACTTTCTTCCCACTGAACAAATGCCTTCAGTGATGCAAGCATGGATCTTTTTTGATTAAAATTGAAAGAACTAAAGACGATCCAGCAGAACTGAAGACACAGATTTTGTCTTCAGTTTGTTTTGTTGTTCCAAAAACTGACAGAAACAATGCTCTGATATGAATCTCCTGCTCATGAAATCTTTTTTTCAAAAGAGAAATGATCTTCAATTTGGGGGAAAGGCCAATTTAGTCTGTCTTTATTGAAAATCAAAGATGACAAGAATAAAAGAGTGTTATTATCTACATTATAAAAATTAATTAGTTCGATTGAAAGACGATGTAGTTTCTGTGTTCAGTCAATTCCTTTTAGATATCAGAAAACTAACTAGAACTATTCCTGTAATTTAGAAAATTAATATATATTGTGTGCTGGTTTAAGAGTTTTGCACAGTTTTACATGAAACTGTCTATCTAATTAAAGGTTGTAGGGAAGTAATGCACATTTATGCAATATTTTATGCACACAAAGCAGTGCATAAATACGAAAAGGAAATGAAATGAAACATGATTTTTAATATATTTTCGTTGGTGCAGTCAGGAGGAATTAACCCTGGAGGAATTAAAACAGTGATTCAAAGCTCTGGTTGAAAAGTCCATGCAGCAAAACAGCCATTATTTGTACACTACAAATCTGGCCTACATAGAAGAGTAGGGCAAAGAAACGTGTGGAGTAAGGTGCTCTGGTCAGATGAGAATAAATGATAAACTGTCTGACAAAAAACGCAAAACCCTGTCCTGAGAGTCTTCGTGATGCTCTATAGATAAGATCCGTAACATTCTTTGCGTCTCCCCACCTCATTAGCTTTACTGCTGCCTCTCCCTTCTCTCTCGTGCAGGTGAGCGTGGCGATCGGCTGCGCTGTACGCGACCGTAACGTGGTGTTCGCCAGCACCTTCGCCACGTTCTTCACCCGAGCCTACGACCAGCTCCGCATGGCCGCCATCTCCGAGAGCAACGTCAACCTCTGCGGCTCCCACTGTGGCGTTTCCATCGGTCAGTTCCTCTCACGCTGATTTGATTTTCTGTCGTTTTATACCGTGCCGCATCTTGTTTTGAGAAGTGGCTTGTTGTTGAATTAGGGGAAGACGGGCCGTCTCAGATGGGCCTGGAGGACCTGGCCATGTTTAGAGCCATTCCCACTTCGACCATCTTCTACCCGAGCGACGGGGTTTCCACGGAGAAGGCTGTGGAGCTTGCAGCCGTCACAAAGGTACTCGGATTTCACTTTTAATGAGAGACAACTTAAAAACGGCGACATTGCCACAGGACGATGATTTCTGGTTTGTTACAGGGTTTGTGCTTCATACGAACAAGTCGCCCAGAAAACAACGTCATTTACAACTGCAACGAGGACTTCCATGTTGGTCAGGCTAAGGTCTGGAGCAGCGCTTCCTCATCTCCGTTTCGTCTTCATTTTGTTTTTAATTCTTTTTTACATACTGTGGAAACTGCATATTTACACAGCTGGTGTAAAAAGACCGCCATTTATTTTCATATAATCTGACACAAAATCAGATTACAGTGTGTCCTGGTACACTTAAAATAATTTTTATTTGCTAAATGCTAACATAATCAGAGAAGAATACATTTAAACAATTTGGTATTCTTTCTTTATCTTCAGTAGTTTACATACACAAAGTTTACCATGCCTTTAAACAATCCGAGAAAGTCCAGATGACGATGACGTCATATCTTTTGTAAGGTTCTGATTTCACAACATTTGAACTGAAAATATTTTCAGGCGAGGCGTCAGGAAGAGAACTGTGGACTTACCTTTTCCACTTTCCAGGTTCCTTCGCACTTTGTGATCATTGGGAGCAACTGAACCAGGTGACATGTGGGCAAACCGACATTTGTTATCCGCACTACAGCGTTATGTTTTATGTTTGACTTCAGGTCGTGTATAAAACCAGTGACGACCAGGTGACCGTGGTTGGAGCAGGAGTGACCCTGCAGGAGGCTCTGGCTGCAGCAGAAATGCTGAAGAAAGGTCAGGAGCCACGAAACGAAAAACAGAGACCAACCAAAGGCAGCAGAAAATGATAGATGACCTTCTGCACATTGAAGTTTTTCTTCTTCTCCTTTTCATTAGAGAGAATCAATATTCGTGTGATCGACCCGTTCACCATCAAACCCCTGGACTCCAAGACTATCATCGACAGTGCCAGAGCCACCAGAGGACGCATCATCACAGTGGAAGACCACTACTACGAAGGTAAACCACTTGTTTTGCTAGATTCAAATGAAGCATTCAAATGTAATCCTGTATAATGTCAAATGTTTAACTTATCTTGATTGGCCACTGTCATAATCAAGTTAAGTTACGACAGTAACTTATCTTACCCCCGTTTTTTTTAAACGACCTAATTTAATTAATGAAGTTCAGTATCTAGTCATATTGCTGTATTCTTACGGTTGTGTTCTGAATATTAAACAATGTTTACTTAGTGTTGTTGCACATTTGAGTAAAGTACAAAAAGAGTCAACGCCTCTGCATAGATATAGTGACTTTTTGTGTTTTTGTCTCCATCATGTTCAGTTCAAGTCAGAGGAGGAATATCTTTGGGTCTTCGTGTTATTTGCGATAACCTTTGTGGTTTTGCAGAAAACAAACTGAAAATAGAGAAGAGAATGAAGGGGATAGTTGTTGTACATGGCTTATTCTTGCGGAGTGGTGGGATGAGCTGCGGAAACTGGGCTGTCACTGCTCCTTAATTTCAACTCCGGCCTTTGGGCTCCTGCCGACCCCGATAACAGCTGCAGCCCGACAGATACAAGCTTTGAGAAACTGCTTCCCTTCCAGTCTCATTCTGTTGTCTTCATTGTATACGTTTTGGGTTATCTTGATTCAACTGCGGTTCCTATCATTTATTTCATCTGTTTTACTGCTGATGAGCGGAAACATGCATGTAGCGTTTTTGCGAAGCTACACACAAACCTATTGTTCTACCACAAATTTGCAGGTGCTTTTAGCATTTTATGTGATTGACCAACACAAAGTACCACATAACTGAGAAGTGGGGGAGAAAAAATGATTCATGATGTAGATTTTTGTTTTTTTTTAAACTAAGATTGAGTCAGGCGTTTAGCACCCCTGACTCAATACTAAGATTTTAAGGTTTTGCTCTCCCATAACATGAACAGAGCTGTGCTCCTTAAGATGTTATGTGTGTTTGTCTTTTTTTAACTTGACCCAGCTTTAGAAGTGTTCACATCTTTTTTTTCTTTCATTTGTATCATAATAGAATGAGTGAGGTGAATCCATACGCACACCACACTTTTCAGATTTTTATCCTGACAAAAAATGTGAAAATTCTGCATGGTCCTTTTACGTCACAGTTATTCCACTGTGCTGTGTTGGTCTGCCGCATGAAATCACAATAAAATACATGGAAGTCTGTGGTCGTAACCACAAAATGTGAAGAAGTTCAACGTTTTACAAGTCACTGTAACCAGGCTGATATGGGTGTAGCTGGAAATAATGTTGCCTGTCAGGCTGAAAAATGTTGCCTCTTTTTTAAGTCCATTAACTTTTTTTCCCAAGTATTAATAATATCTCTTAACAGGAACAATAAATACAAGGAGTCAAACCAGTTTTTTTTTTGTTTTGTTTTTTTTTATGCTTTGAGCACACACCCTTCATCAACCTTAAAAGTGTGAGAACAAGAGTGAAAAAGTCACAGGAGGGTGGTGTCACGCCTGTCACTTCGCATCACATCCCTCCCACAGAGAAGTTGAGTTGAATTCAGAAGGATTTGTTGGGCGACTGGAGCACAGAGAAAGTGATTTTAGGCGATCTGTCACGTTCAACTGGCTCTGCTCTGCATTCAGGTGGGCTCGGCGAGGCCGTGTGCTCGGCGGTGGTGAACGAACCCGGATTCACCGTTCACCGCCTGGCGGTCTCCCAGGTGCCCCGCAGCGGCAAACCCCACGAGCTGCTGCGGCTCTTCGGCATCGACCGCGACGCCATCGCCCAGGCGGTGCGCAAGACGCTCAGCAGCTCTGCCAACGCCAAGTAAAGAGGCCCGGAGGAGCGACATGGTAACTGACACTATTTAACCTGTGGTCACCATGGAAACAACCAATAAAACCCTCACAGAAAGAAAGAAAGTCGACGTGGCCCGTCCGGGTCTCTCTCACTCTCTAAAGAGCAAACAGAATATTTTTGTCGGTAATGTGGTCCGCTGCAGATTTTTACCCCCATCAGTCGGAGTTCGGTAAACATTCCTCCTCCTCTTTACTCACAGATACTCACTCCTTCACCCCGTAGTTCCCCTTCTACCTCTTGCAATGAAAGTGCTGGTGCTGCTGTAGTGTTTCGGTTAAAAAGCAGTAAACGTAGTTTGGAGTCGTGTATTTTTATACCGTATGTCATGTCTGGAGCCTTTCTCACGCCTCGGGCTCGGCGTGTTCTCCGCCTGGTGTGACCGTGTAGAACTCACCCCACAGCCGGGTGGAGGAAACCTCGGGCTTGGTCTGTTTTGAGCACTGACTGTTTTTAACTCTTTCGACTCTGACATTGGTTTGGACTGCTTCACACAAATAAAGGGATGCTTTCTTCACACTCTGTCTGTCTGGTGCCGTCCTTGAGGCTTTCTTTCAAAGAAAAGGAAGAATGAGTGAGGTTTGCCAACCCTAACCCTTTCAGTAAAGAATGTATTCATCTGTTCTATTTGATGGGAATATAGGTAAATAAAACCCAGGTTTTAACGTTTTAAAATCATCATGTTCTGAATTTGTGCTTTTTGGAATTACTTACGTCGGATTGAATGTGGCGAAAGAGGCAGGATGTGCCTGAAACATCTGATTAGTTCTCAAAATAGACTTAATTTTGTTCTCACACCTTTTGCCGTTTCCAAATAATAAAGCAGAAAAATAAACATCAAATCAAGATGTAAAGATGCAGGAAGACACCAACAACAACAAAAAAGCAGAAACAGAGCCATTATTTGCATCACATCATAATTAGTTTTGGCAAAAGCTGTTCTGGAATAACGTTTAACAAAAAAAAACATATAAATGCCTTGGAAAAAACCAAAATAATACCTGATGAGTTTGTTGGGAGTTTGTTTATCTTTGAGTTCTGACGGCTGTAAAAATTTATCAAAGTATTTTTATGCACTTGTTTTGTTCAGAGACCTGCTGACTGGCTGATATCTGCCTGATCATAAAAGCTCAAAGTTGCTATGTTTCCTCTATTTTTAATGCTAGTTAATAATTAAAAAGCTTGCTAAAAGATTTACGCAGACTGCAGCCAGTACCTGTGCATCCAAAAATAAGATGCATCAAATGCTGTTGATTCATTTTATTTTTTTAGTGTTCACAGTTTGATGCCCTCACTGACTCTTAGAGTTTATATAAAGTACTGATCCTGGTCTGGCTCCATATAAAAACAGGTAATGTCTGCCAAATTGCTTTACAGTTTATTTATACAGCAAAATATTAGCATAAAGTATTCAAAAACAATCTCCTACAGAGACGTTGAAATCTTGTAAACTTCTGGTGCAGACAGAGAACTGCAAGACATAACTTGTACTGCTAACCTGATGACCCGCCTGCTTCAATATGGATCATAGAAGATCTGAGAGAAATGAGATTCCCTAAATTAGCAAAAAACAAAAAAAATCATCTTATACTTCGAAAATGCAAACATTTCAGCTGAAATAAGCCCGTTTTAGACAACCTGTGATGACATTTGTTGTACCTTAGAGTCTTTCTGCTCTCAACTCCAGTCGGCGAGAGAGGACTTTAGCGAGATGTGATGTGGAGGATAACCTTTAACCTCTGCTCCTAGAGCTCAGCGGGATGGGGGATTGTCTGCAGTGTCAGCTGTGGGTGTGGGAGCAAAGGAAATAAAGCGGTCTGACAGATCGCGTGTATGGATGTAAGGGTCTACACATGTTGACTTCTGTGGCACCGTCTGCACCTGCTGAGTGTTTCAGTCCGACTCCCATCTAAGCATCTGTCAGTCTGAATCCTCTCTATGGATGCAGAACGCACACACACGATTCTGCTGTCAAATTCATTTACATCTAAAATACATATTGGGCACATAAACCCAACACATTAAAACATGACATTGTATCCTAACACATCAATTTTGTGCTTTATGAACTTGAAAATCCGCTTCAGCCAGGAACGTCCAAGTCTATAGAAAACCAAGTACTAATGTGAGCCTGATTTATGGAAGACCTGCCACAGACAGAAATTCTTCAATAAAACATTTCATGAAACAAGAGAGAAGTCAGTTGTCCATTAAAAAAAATCTAGTAAAATACACAATATAAAACCGGGTCAGGTCAACCAATCAAAATAATCCAGAACACCTAAAGCTGTTCATGATTCAACATTAATAAAGAGGAAGGCTAAGCTAAAAAAAAAAAAAAAAAAAAAGGCAGAGGAAGGCCATCCAATATATACGTCACCTCTGATCACAAAGAACAGAGGTCTGTCTCTTATTTGTAAAAAGTAAAATATCTTAATGATTCCTAAGACTTCCGGCAAAATATATTATTTAAAGTTATAAACGTGGATGATTTTAGTCAGTGTGTTACATCTGGAAGGCAGCAGGATACCAGAAAACAACCACTAATGTTGATCAAATTTGGCAGTGAGATGGTCTGAGTCTGTCGAGTCCATAAAGTAAACAGTATTTTACTGGTAGACTCATATGTCCCTGTAGAGATTTAAAAAAAAAAACAGTGTTTATGCTTGAAATAAAATGTTCCTTTATTACACACCATTAACGAACACATTTGGACATTTCTTATGAGAGCAATTTTTTTTGTCATTTTCAAGGTAAGATTGAGACACAATAAAACTGACTTAAATGTAAAAAAAAAAAAACATTCTATCACACAAGTTGAACATTTAATTTCATCCTGGATTTTTTTTTTTTGTGATGGTGTAACAAAATGAGAGGCTTTTAAAAACGTTTACATTATGCAGACATAAAAAAAAAAAGCAAATGGAAAACCTTTTTATTATTTAGCATCCTTTGAAACTTGGGTTCATAGTGCTGTACATAAATTATCGCCAGAGCAAGAGGACAAAAAAGTAACTCATGGGCAAAGAAAATAAAAGACGGAAAACACTCCGCTTTGAACAGAAGAAAGTCGAAGAAGGAAAAAAAAAACCTAAATATTATAGTGAAATTTAAATATTGCAAAGCAATAGTTTATTCCCTGAGAAGATATTTTTTTTTATTATTTTCTCCTCCTCCTCCTCTTCCTCACTGACCTGCCAGATCCAGTCTGTCATCCCGACCCTCCCCCCTCATCTCCTGTACTCATCCCCACAGTCTCCTATGAGCGCCATCAGGTCGGTGGAGCGCCGCGTGACGCCCTCTATGGCTGCGTGATCCTCTGCCGTCAGCTGCAGCTCGGGGCTGCAGCTGCGCAGGCTGTCGCCGATATGCTGCCCCGCCCCGGCGACGCCAAACCGACACCCGACGATGACTCCGCCCACGGCCGGGCGGTCCAGCACATAGCGTGTGGCCACGCTGGCCACTGAGCATCCGTGTCTCTTCGCCACTGTCTCCAAGGCGACGAGGAGGTCCTGGAAGAGAGTCCATCCACCCCAGGAGTCAATCATGTTCTTGTACTTGGACAGGGAGGCGGTGTTGAGCTCCACCCGCGAACTGGGCTCCGCCTTCCCCAAGTAACTCTCAGAGAGCAGGCCGCCGGCTGAAGAGGGAGGAGGAGGAAACGGAGACAACTGAGCATGTTGCGTGTAATGAAAAGGTGGAGGCAGGTCGACATAAGAAGCAGCGACGGGGGACTGACTCCATTTTGGAAAACCACCATTTTATCATCGGCTCTGTTTTTAAATCATTTACATCCTGTAAGTTGTGCCTCACCCAGCGTTCCGTACGTGAGGAGCTTTATGTTGTTGGCCACGCAGAACTGCTCCATCCTGGCTGCAGGTCGCTGGTCGATCAGAGAGTACTGCACCTGCAGGCAACAGCAGCAGAGACGTGAACGCGGGAGAGGAAAGAGAAAAAGAAAATACGCAGGCCAGTGTGGTACCTGGTTGCTGGAGATGCAAATGCCTTTCTGAGTGATCTCCTCCAGTCTCTGTGTGTCAAAGTTAGTGAGGGCAAGCTCCCCTAGTAAATAAAGAGGAAACACGATTCGACGTGTTGACATGAAACTTATATAAAGAGAATATTTACTTTTTGCTGAAAAAAAGGCTGAAATTTTACCAATAAAAAAAGAGATTTTTATTCTCAAAATTCTGCTTTTCAGCCAGCTCGGTCAGAAACTACACTGGTGCCATCATTATTAAATTATCTGTGTGATGAGAGCATAGGGAGAATGAGAGCTCTCATACGTATGACTCCCTCCTGCCGCAGGTCAGACAGGTGTCCCAGAGCATCCAGGTATCGCTTGTCCTTGTAGTCCCACCAGTGAAACTGAACACAGTCCAGGGCCTCCACCTGCATGCGGCTCATGGAGCGCTGCAGCGCCTTCTCCACCACCTGCAAACAGAGCAGCACGAACGAATATTGAGCTGTAACAATGAACCAGTCAATGCCCAGATCTACACCCAAACAGAGGCAGGTGTAACTGCAGTGATTCTGGAGTGTGGTGCAAATGCACTCCACGTTTTGAAAACAAATATTTTTAAAGTGTGAAAACCATAAATAATGTGTCGTCCACCTCACAATTACCCACTACTTTACGTTGTTCTACTATTTAATCTCAATTAAATTACATGAAGTATGGTATTGTAATGTGACAAAATGTGGAAAAAGTTCAAAGATTATGACTACAGCGTCTATATGGGGTACGGACCCATATGGGTGAGTCTGGACCCATATGGGTGAGTCTGGACCCATGTGGGTGAGTCTGGACCCCGTATGGATGCTGTGCTTTGTGCGGTACATTTTCGAAATTGTAAAATAGGCAGATTACGAAGATTTTTAAAAGATATACACTGCCCCCTGGTGGACAACACCTACATCACAGTCAAAACCAACACGCACGGCTCACCCTGCGGTCCATCGGTCCTGGTCGGGGGACAAATTTCGTTAGACCCTGCAGAGCTGGAGCTGCACTTCCTGAGGATTTCAGCTGGAGATCAGAAGAAGAAACTTGAAATTACAATCGATGTTGTACGTCAATTAGTTTTAATCCATTATAAACTTTTAGCTAATCTGATCCTGACAAAGTCTTGACATATTTAAAATCATCCCAAAAGGGGAATATAAATGTTGACAAATTTTTCCTGAATAACTGTAGGCTGTTCAATCACATTCACCATGATCATGCTCCAGGATAAAGGTCACTAATGGTCACTTTATGTTTACGTTGAGTGACTGTTTCTTTCATAGTGAGCAGTTACAAAATTATTAGGGGATCAAATACTTTCTCGCCCGTGTTCAAAAGACAAGGTTTGAAAATCTAACACAGCTCTTCCACAGAAATTCCCACCATGAATCCATATTTAAATAATGCTAACTGTAGACTGTAACAGGAAAACAGTTCTGGGAACACAAGCATCGAAGGGAAACAGCTTCGTTCTGAGGATCAGGATTTAACTTTATGCTAAAATTTGGACCAAAGCAAAAGTAGGAGCCTTTTATGCTTCCATTTAGTAACTCTTTGATCAATTAAAATGTTTAAAACCTGCATAAACATCTCAGTTAAATGTCTGTGCGTTTTACTTGTATGATGAGATTACACTGTACTTATTTATTTATCCATTACAGGGAGAAAACTGGTGAAATTATATCGAAGTGGGATCATGAATTATTTGAAACGTCTGAGGCCACCTGGTTATTGAACAGTCCATATATCTCTTCAGCCGGCCCATAAATGTCTGCCATGTCGAATGTGGTCAGTCCAGCGTCCACGTAGGCCTGCATGGCCTCAACTGGAGGAGGGAGGGCAGAAACACAGTTACCATCACAACCATGTGTCCTTCAGAGATAAGCACAGAGCATGTTGCTGCTGAAATGTGATCAAATTCATTAACACCTGAGCATGGCTTTGCTGTTACTTTGAGTCTCAAGAACAGTTACTGCTAAAATCGGATTTCAAAATAAGCTTTACCGAACTTTACTAAAGATTTTTGGAGCTCTTTCAAGTCAAAGTGTGTCCTAAATCTGATCTAGCGATTAAAAACTAACTGGATAATTCATTTTTACTTGAAAGGTGGCCCAGAGGTCTTGTTTAATTCTTCTCGAGGTTCATGTTTCACAGGTCAAGAACAAATTTTTACTTAATTTCTACCGTATAAGAATGCGAAAATATGTATTGTGTCATCTGAAAGCAGTCAAATCTTCTCAAACTAATTTCTCAATTTCTTCCGGCTGCTGAGAGATCACACAACATTCTTTAAATGCTAAGTTTACGTTCAGGTTTACATTTACCTTTTTTGTTCACATAATTTCTGTTAAATTATGCCAACATTTTGTCTTTATATATATATATATATATATATATATAACATATCACATGTTTTTCCTCACATTTAAATCAGACTGAAGTTTTCCTGTTTCAGCTCAGTTAGCATTAGCAAAATAATTTTTTATTTCCTAAATGCTAGAGAGATCTTGGGAGATTTTTCTATCACTTTCTTTAGAGTCAGAAGTTCACATGAAGCCTTTGGATCAGTTGTGCCCAAAGTCGGGCCTCGAGGGCCGGCATCCCTCATGTTTTATTTCCCTCCCTGGTGGTAGTAGGTACCATTCTTCTTAGGCCTCTAACGAGCCATTATTGGATCCAGGCGCATTAAACCAGGGAGAGAACTAAAACACACAGGATTCGGGTCCTCCAGGACCGACTTTGATGATCTCAGAACTTTGTCTTGGCTTTTGCATCCCAAATCCAAAATGGGCTGGTGGCAGCATCATGTGTGCATTTTTTGCGACAGGAGGGACTGGTGCACTTCACACAAAATACAACACATCAGAATATCACAACACATCAATCAGGAAGTTACAACATGAGTCCAGACTGGTCTTTCAAATGCACGATGATCCTAAGCAAAATTATGTATATAGTACAAGGTTTCCCCCAAAAAACTTGCCAAGCCCGGTGGTTGGGCTCTAAGGCAGTCATTCACCAGCGACCGGTCATGTTTTTGAGTTAAAAAATGTTTAACGTTGACAGGAAATTTGAAAATATCACTTGATAATTATGTGTAATAGAAAGATTGGGAGATTAATACCTGAACACCAAAAAAAATGCAAACATAAAAAAAAAACAAATAAGCACTGCTTAGCTTGGTGGGGGTACAAGTAAAGCCTGGTGGCCCGCCAGGCTTATAATGCACTGGGGGAAAACCCTGCAGTAGGTTAAGGAAAGCAGAGTTTCCATCAGGAATATTTGATCTCATTCTGGGAATTGGCCAAAACTTCAGCAAAGCTAAAAGTTTTGTATAATTCAGCGTCTTTATCTAAGCATGTAAATATCTGGTTTGGACTGGATTTGTATTTTAGTTGGCTTTTTTTTATTAATAGTTTCTTTTTTGACTTTTATCTTTCAATACAAATGTCTCTCTTTTCATGTCTTCACTAGGATTATATCTATAACTTAGTTTTTACCTTTCTGGTGATAAGTTTAAATTTAGCACAGACGATCTGATAAATCTTTTTCGATGCAATGATAAATATCATCTCAGTTCTAAAAGCTTGAGAGTAGATGAGCAAGAAAGTATTTACATTTAAGTGTAGTATCAACTTTATCAGCTGGAAAATGTTTCTTTGGAACCACGTCGTCTCATAAAAGAATAATCAAAACCTCATGTTAAATCCTTTTATACCACAATATCAATTTGTTGCTGATTGCTCTGATAATCAAATTAAGTTTATTGGCTTAGCTTTTGTTTTTCTCCGAAGTGCATTATGTTATCTGCAGAACATAGGTGAGGGCCAGTAAGATATTCTTTCAGTATGATAACATTGAGTATCAATGCCACATCATTTTCACAGTTTTCTTATCTTACCTAATTTCAGTATTTCATTGTAAAGTGTTTAATTGACCAAAGGCTGTAAACAAAATGTGTTTTAGTTCAAATCAGAATATTGTGTACATCACCAAAGGTAAAATTTGGGCTAAACAAACAAGCAGTATATAAAGTCTTTTGAAATTGAGCCATTTCTGTGTCTTTATTCTTAACTCTCTAGGGACATAAAATACACTAGAATTCCCTCTTAAAATGCTGCAACAGTTCTAATTTTCTATTTTTACGTTAATTCTTTATCAGAAGATTTTCTTCAGTGCTCGGTCAGTTGAAGTTGTTTCTTTGGACATGCAGCACTTTTAAAAAATTCTGCGGACATAACTAAGCAAGGGGAAAAGACTTCTTTCAGCACACTGACTCGCAGTGCACAGCAGCAGGTGGAGATAAGAGAATATTAAGCTTCCACCTCATTAAAAAGATGGAAAATTTGATGGGTTTTCAACTGAAACGTGTCTGGAACCGGGTCATGCTTACTTAATATGTATGCTTGTACATGAGGGAAAATGAATGAATTTCAAGGCAATCATGATGCCACAAACATCCATATATTCATTTCGTCATGTATTCCTGCTTCTTCATACACTGAAAAACCAAAATCTCACTAAGTATTTTATTTCTAGTTTCAAATGCAAATATCTTATTAGACTTCAAATAAGACGAAACTAACTTACAAGTAACTTTTCAGCGCGGTAAGAGCTTAACTTCAGTCAGTAATTCCTTAATGCTTATTAAAAGAAAAAAATACTAGTTCCACTGGCAGATTATTTTGCTGATGTCTAGACATTTATAAATGAATCTATAAGTAATTTGCAAGACAATCTTGTACATTTTCACAAATATTAAGGAATTATTTACTTAAAACAAGCTCCAACATCTTGCTCAAAATTGGTCTTATATCCAATGTAGTAAAATATTTGCAGTATAAATAAAAACGAACATGATGCCTAAAGAATTACTTTCCATTTATTTGTTTAACGTGAACACTTAACTATGTCTAAAGCACCGTATCATGCCATTATAAGCAGTGACCAATACACTATAATTTATTGTTTAGTAGTTTCAGCAGTGATAACTTATTGTAATTTTAGAATTAGTTAATTCGTCTGAAGCCACTTTTTATGACTGCCCACAGATTGAAGTTCAGTGTATCTTTCCAAAAGATAATCAACACAGATTATATTACCTTTACACCGATAGCGTCGATAAATGCCTAACATTCTGCTGACCTGCTGATAGTATTGTTGCTGACAACTAAACCTGGCAGAAGGGTAAAAAGTTTCACCACTCAAGGTCAACACCAGCGGTTTAGATTATTCCTGAGAAAGGCGGACATTTTTATTTTCTTTGTAATCCAGCTCTGCTGGGTGTTGCTGCGGCGTTGTTGCGTAATCACACGGCCTGGCCGGATCAGACGGCTAGAAGCAGGGCTGCTGCTGGTAAAGCATGTGAGCTGCGACTTTAGGAAAACTCCATTTGTGCACAGGCCAGGCGTTATGTAACACGTTGTGTTTTTGTTTTTGTTTTGTTTTTTCCCATCTTTGGTGCTAGGATCTGGCAACATCTGGTGGAGATTGTGAAGACGGGGAAAGTCTCTGTCATCATTACAACGCACTATATAGAGGAGGCAAGGCAAGCCAACGTGGTAAGCAGATATAAACAGGCGCACATGTGTACACACTGCAACAAAACGAATGGACAAATGCAGCCGAGACAGGCACAAAAGAGAACTATCAGAACATCTATAGATCAAAACTCTGTCACAGAATAATGAGTCTGGAGATGAATTGTAGTTTTTATTAGTTTTGACAGCAGGATCATGAGTTCAGATTCAGTGAGGGTACGGTGGGATGAGGATGCACAAAGGGTCGCTTGTGTGTTTATTTACATCTTCTGCTCTGTTTGGCAGATTTCATGCGGTGGAGATCGCTGCGGTTATTAATAACGGCTTTAAGCGAGTTTAAACGTGCTGTAAAACTGCAGTGGCTTGTTATTTTTAAACGTTAATCCACCCTTATACATGTTGTCGCCCATTATAAAGAGTTGAAGTTCGTACCAGGTAGATGTGCCTCAGCTGGAGGATACTGGGAACAAACATGGGGTTTTCCAAATGGTGAGGAAAGGAACAAAATAAGGAATTAAAATGCACAGTATGTGCTCAACATAGTGCACAGTTTGGGGTTTGTAACAGATTTTTGTTCAAATTGACTTAAAAAAAAAAACATTTTCTGAGTTTTGTAAAACTTGAAGCTGAAAAGAGGATCATTTTCATGCAAATGATCACATTTGCATGAAAATGATGTGAGGAAATCAAAAAGGCCTTTGCCTTCATATTAACATCGAATCACTTTCTCAGAAAACTAACTGCAGGTTCACCAGAAATCCAATAATTCTTTGAGTTCATGTATTGTTTTACAAGTAATCTTCTTTATAAAATCCAAGAAGTTAAATTGCAAGTGAATGTTTGCAATGCAGATTATCTTTTCTGTAATCCAACCAAAGCTATGTGGTGTAGATTAGTTTATGGAGAGAGCAGGTTTAGCTAAGCTAATTGAAGACAATGATTTTGTTCAGTTCAGTACAGTTTTCGTTCTCTAACAGAATCAGTGTCATTTCCTAGTGCTGAAAATCTTTTCCCTGTAAGCCAATCAGTCAAACTGAATTGTGACTTTATAATTGTTTATTACTTTATATACATATATATATATATATAACTTCTTTGCTTACTGCTAACAGCTAGCACAGAAATAAAATGCTGGTTTATTGGTGACAAAGCTAGATGTTTTTTTCTAGATCATGTCACACGGTCCTATATAATCTCTATTCTTCGCCTGGTTTTAAAAAAAATAGATTTAAGCTTTGAAAATTAGTCAGAAGTGGTTTTTAGTTACCATTGGAGCTAACAGTGCCGCTGAATTAGCTAGCTAGCTAACTCATGAAAACTCAAGGCAGTTATGCTTTGTTTACCTTCCAGTTCACCATGATGATGAGGCAAAAACTGATGTGCCTGTTTTAATTGCCAAGATCTTGTTAATTATGTGTTTCATAAATATTCATCACACTTGTATGAAGACGAATCATTGCTCTAGTTCACGTGTCAAACTCAAGGCCTGTGGGCAGGCTCTAGTTTTAACACTAGGTGTGCTTAAATATTATTTTATCAATCAAATCAATTTGGTTTTTATCTGTTTACAGCCAAATTATATCAGTCAGTTCCTCCAGCTTCTTGAGGATTATTGTGGAAATTCATGCAAAATCAGCAAATCCCTACACTTTTTTGTGCTAATATATAATTAAGAGTTTATTGCAGATTTTTCTCAAAAATTGTCAAAAACTTTCTTACTTGTAATAAACAGCCGTCTCAACCTTAATTGATGCCAGATTATAGTCTATACAGCGAGTAATAAAAAAAATAGAATTTACCGTCATAAATAAGTGCAAATATTTCCAAATTTGTACCACAAACACTTTGATTTTTATTGCAAAAAAATCACAAAGTGAATCATGAAATCTTGGAGGAACTGAAAAGATGTTCAATAATTTTTAATTTTAAGAAATCATTGATAGTTTTAACAGTTTGTGAGCAGGTTTTGTCAATACGTCCTGGCACAACCGGCCCTTTAAGAGCATTAATGATCTTGATATGGGCCAAAACGAAAATGAGTTTGACACCTGCACTAGTTTGTGTTCCAGTGCTCTTCAGAGCAGGTTTTTTTTAAAGGATCTTTGCATTTAGCTGCTTCTCATCTTACCTTTTCCGCAGACTAGTTGTTTACTTTCTGCTGCAGAAAAACATTCCTACAGCGCTGTGCTGCCACTACCGTGCTTTACAGCAGCAAAAGTGTGAGCCAGTCATTAGCAGTACCTGTGAGTACAGGGTATACAACTCCATTGTGCTATTACAACTTGAAAAGTTGTAATCACAAACTATTTTGTGTGCATTTTTTAAATTAAATTTATTAAAATTGGTCTTAGAGTAAAGCAAAATGTGGAAAAACTTTTTCCAAATTTTGGAAAGTTATTGCAAGTTCATGAAGTTCTTTCACTGGGAATAATATTCCATTGTTGTGAAGGATTTGACTACTTTTCGGCGTCTTGGTGCAGAATTTCTCAACACTTGACTGTCTTGCCGTCGTTTAAGAAGCTCAGTATAAGTCAGAACAGGATGATTTGAATACAGAATGTAAATATGCTTTTTTTGTTGTTGAACCCATAAACATAGAGGTAAAAAAAAATCCGATAAAACCAGTATGACCTCTTATGTGTGACTACTTTCAGTATTAAATGACAGCTTGATGGAAGACAGCCACATGTGCAGAGTCAGGATGATGCAAATGTAGTCGCTAATTGGCTTTTTTGATTCCTTGCCAGAGGAATGCTTTGGTCATGTAATAAACATCGCAAAGATGCTCTGCTCTACTTTTAGGGAATGAGAAGAAATGAGCTCTTCTGGCTATTGAAACTTTGCCATGTCACTGTGATGCGACCTAGAAAACAGGAGTTTTACCAATACTTTTCATACTATAGCATCTCCTGTAACAGGTTAGCAATGTCAGATATTGCAGATTGCTTTAGTTTATGGCATGTGTGCACCAGAAATGTAGGTTTTGATGATTTTTTTTATGCATTAAGTATAAAAAATACTTTTTATTTAGTCAGCTTGTATTTCCCTTGTATGAGTCCTAAAGCAAATGTCTTGGTAAAATCACATCGTGCTTTAGATTTATTAAAGGACCAAGAAGACACTAAACAACAAAAATTGTTAAATTATTAAAGAATCTATATACAAATAAATAAATAAACCAAGAAGTAAACTAATATAAGACTGAACTAAGGCAGGACTTGATATAATTGTACAAAGAAAAAATTATCAAAACAGAAACCCAAATGAAAGCCAACGTTCTACTATATGTAGATCGAAGCAGATTTTCAGGTTTTGAAAGAAAACTTTGTAGCATTTCTTATTGGTGGTATATCACATAAAAACACATGGAGGTTTGCGGATTAACGTGATAAAACACGCCAACATTTAAAAGGAATTCATACTATTGGAAAACACTGGAGGCTTGAATAATACAAGTTGTCCACCCAACAATCACAAAACTCAGAAAAGACATCAAATCTGTCATCGGATCAAATTGCTTTTTTTTCTTATGTTCAACTTGCTCCTTTATCTGTTTGCACCGTTTCTTTTCATTAGAGCAGAGTTCGTTGAAATCCCTCGACTCTTTGTTGTAGTTCTGCCTCTGTGTTTTTCTTCCATTTCAGTTTATTTTTCTTTTTACCTTTTATTTTCTTCTTTCTGTTTGTGCTCTCAACCATTTTCAGGAACTTGATAGATAGTCTAGATGTCAGCTTCCTCTCGCAGGGCCCGGTTGTGTATTTAGAATGCCCAATAACTTGTTGTCTTTGAATAGGCTTATTGCTAGACAAACAATGGGAACGAGTGTCTGTGTGGAGTCAAATCAAAATATTCTCCTATGAATGTTTTTTTTTTTTTTCTCATTTTCTTAAGGTTGGTCTGATGAGAAACGGCCATTTGCTGGCAGAAGGTCCTCCAGATGCAGTCATGAAGCAGCACAGTGCAACAGTGAGTACTCTCTAGGTCTCAGGTGTGTGACTCCTATCGGGGTCAGGGAGTCGTTCTCGCTTTCTAATGACTGAGACGTGACTAAAAAGGAGGGAAGAAAATGGAGAGAAGGTAACCTCTCTCTGCTCTTTTGGCCGTTCTCATACAAACTACGCAAAAGCGCCAATTAAAACCCGTGCGCCGAAGCTTGTTCTGACCTCCGTTACGGGCTGTTTGCAGACCCTGGAGCATGCCTTCTTGCAGCTGTGCGAGTCGTCGGACCAGAACTCCACGCAGGAATCCAGCTCAGAGAGCGAAACCCTGGAGAAAAGCCAAACGTTCGCGAATGGCCGGGACGAGAGTCAGCCAATCCTCGCGGTTGGGCCTCCGCCTGTGGAAGAAGTTCCTAAATGCACAGGTACCGATGTACGCACAATGTATTCCAGTTATAATGTTTGTTTGTTTTGTTTTTTTTATGAAACTCCACGGACTAAAGTTATCAAAATAAGGGTCAACATTCCCAATTTTTTTTTTACCTGCCTGGTGAAAAGGTTTTGCAGGCATATGTCTCACAATGTTGTTCCGAAATATGTCTAATTGTGACCAGAGATCGGTTTAATAAATCTTTTACAAAATCCCAGTCAAGACCTGGTTGAAATCAAGTAAATGTCTATGCTTGCGATCTGAATTAGAGACTTTAAAAGCTTTCTTCTTTTAGTGCCCAATCATTTCGTTCCGTCTCTTTAATTAATGTGTGATAAATCTTAGTAGTGGAACCTTATCTGAACTTGCTCTCGTTTACGTCTCCATGTTTGTCGGAGCGGAGCCGCTTTATGACTTCAGTGCCTTGTGATTCCATGTTGAGATTTACGGCCTTTAATAGCAGCTCTAAGTTCAGTTTATCAGGGAGATCTTATCCTGACATTGGTGCAGCCTGGAGACGACAGATACGGTATGAAGTGGGATTATGTTTGTTCAGGAAATGCGCTCGGTGCCAGGTCGCTGGCCTCAGTCTGTCGTGGGCCTTCTTTGGAAAAATTGTGTTGCTTTTTGACACTTAATTTTTTTATTTTTTTTTACTCAGCAGCATGTTTATGTTTTTCAAATTATTCAGATCAGTGCGTTTATATGCTACAAACATGGCAACTAAAAATAGAAAGATAGTTCATTCATCATTGACATTTTGTAATGTAAAAGTTTCAAACTTAACTAAACTATCACTTTTTAGCTGGCAGGCCAACTCAGAGCAGAAGGAAAATGATGCATGGTTTCCGCCTACATAGGGTGTCCAAAGTGCGGCTTCTAACGGCACCGGTAGTTGATTTAGATTAAGACTTTTAATTTTTAATTAAGGCAAAGTGATCACAAGTGAAACATTTCTTCCAATAGAAAATATTGGCCACAATACAAAGAATTATATTTTTGCATTTAGATTTTAGGCTCATTCTGTAGGATTTTTTTACGCTTATCTTGTGGAGATTTTTATATTTGTTCTGTAAATTTAACCCTTCAAAGCTCCATTATTGAATTTCTAGAGTGTAAAATTGTCCTTGAGCCAGACTAAACATGATTTTATTATATGTGACAAATAAAAGTCAAAGTATTCATCTTTAAGTAATCGGGATTTTTGCTTTCTCCTGCAAGCTCCACATCTATCCTGTGACTTTTACCCAACTTTGCTGCAAAAAAATCAGCTTTTTATTACTTTATTAAAATTGGCTAAAAATAGAAAATATGTTCAAAGAAAAGAGAGACTTAAATGCTGTTGTTATTGACTTAATGTTTTTCTTTTTAATCAAGACCTAAACATTTTGAAAACTGGATTCCATATTTTTTTTTCTTGACTTTTACCTGCAAAACCCGTTTGAAGTTTTGGATCTGCAGTAATCGATCACGTTCCCAACGAAAGAATCAGACTATTTGTTTTGTTAAAGTTTATTGTTCAGAAGGAAAAATTTGTTTTTTGGCCAGCGAGTTCTTTTGACATTTCTTGTGACACAAAGTTTGATCACCCGTCACCTGAACTGTAAGACGATGATTACATTTTGGTGTGTGGTCACATCTACGTTAACTTGCTGTTTTTCCAAAGCATCATGGATTATTTTTCTGTGATTTGATGCTCAGTGGACTGGAAGGTGCGGACCAGACACATCCTGCCGAAAGGGAGAAACATTAGAGCGCTGTTCATCAAAACAATGGTGCGGATGAAGAGAATGCCAGGGTATTTCCTTTTCTTTTTTCTTTTTTTTAATTTCTGATCAATAACAGCAGAAGAGAAACAAACAGAAGCTTTGGCTCTCCTGCGGGCTTGCAGCTCGTTGTGTTTCCAGTTCCTGCTGCCGGTCATCCAGATCTCGCTCATCTGTCTGTGCGTTGGCGGAGATCCGAAGGGGATCAAGGTTGCTGTGGTGAACAACGACACCTACCCCCCATCCAGCTCGTTCAGCCAGTCGCTGCTCTCCTTCCTGGATAACTCCACCGTGATTCAGGTATGGCTTCGCTTCTGAGGAATACGATTCGAACAAGCCGATGTTCTCAAGCTTTATTCGGTTTCGCTTTAGTTTTCACTTTGAGTATCCAGGGTGTCCGTGCATCCTTAAAATGACTTAAATTCTTTTTTTTAATTTTTTTTTATTAAAATAAGTTGACCTTAAATACTTTAATCGCAGGTTTTGTCTTGATATGACTATTATTTACAGCAAATAAACAACCAAACAGAAATCTCCTTACTTTTTATCTATAGTTCCTTCGAAGGCAGCAGTTACTGCACTTAGTAATTTAAATGTGCAGGTGGGCGGATGTGTGTGTGTGGGTGTGTGTTTTGTTTAAATCTTAACCAACAGAGTTTCAATTCTCCTTCCCAACAGATCACACACTTCAGACTTCCTTTCTTCTAGGAAAGTTTCGTTCTTTGTGGAGGAGCCGAAACCTTTCAGCACAACATTGTGGTGCTGCACATGTACCACCCAGAGTACGAACTGACACGGACCGTCACAGATTATCAGAGTTTTCAGAATAGTGTAGTTTTTATTATCTTGCAATCTATGAGCTGCAGTTTCAGGTCATTGTTAACTCTGATTTTCTTGATCCTGACAAACTTTCAAACGCTCACAATATGTATTTCTTTTTTATGACTCATGTTTTTCCCAAACCTGCTTGGGTTCTATTAGACCTGAGTGCTGCATTTGATACAGTATGTCATACTGTATCAAATGGTTTGTCTGGATTGATGTTGGTGGTCCAGCTCTTTCAGTGGTTCATCTCAAAACAAGATTCTGTTTTTATCTTCAAATTATTTTTCTTTCATCCTCTATGCCTCATCCCCCCTGTGGGGCACCGCAGGGCCCTATTTTTGGCCCCAGTCCTGTTTTCTTAGTTTCCCCCAAAAGCTACAGATTATCCCCATGCTCTCATTCTCACTGTCGGCGGTAGAATAGAAATTTCTCATGATAAACAGCAACAGATCAGAAGGTGTTAGTTTCGGTACTTTCTCATCTGGCGCCCTTGCACCCAGCATGTCTTACTAAATGTATCAAGCTCTATGTGTTACTCTTGGTTCTGATCTCCATTTAGACAAGCATGAATCACATTTTCCATGTCTTCATTACTTCACAAGTAGACTACTGCAGAGTATTTTATATCCATTGTCCTCAGTCTCAGTTATTCCGCCTGCAGATCGCCGTAGCCTCTTGGCATTGGTTTCCAGTCTATTTTAAGATTTGTTTTAAGATTTTGATTGTATTTAAGGCCCTAAATGGGTAAACCCACAGCACAGTGTATGTTCCCAGACCACATCTCTAGCAGAAAAGAGATAAAGGCTCTTCAGTCTGTGGAGTCCTCTTCCCATTGATATATAAAGTGCCTTTGGTCTCGGGCTTTAAGTCCCGCAGACCAAAGGAGACCTGGAATCAAGAGATCTAAGCTAAAATGTTACCTTTATTAAATTTTCGTAATGATCTCTTTGTTGTTGATGTGTCTGTTTCATATTGTTACCTTCCCAAGAGGATTTTCTCTATCTTTCCAAAAGGTTTTTTTGTACACAAAAAAAAACAAAACACTTTTGGCAAAAACTATTACTTTCCAGCCAGCACACCTAGGTGGGCCCCACATGGGAAAAAAGAGGGAAGACCATATGGGACCCAAATGGCCACCGCCATGTAGGGTCCATGTAGGCAGTGACCCTACATGGGCAAACCCCATTGTGGAAACCGCGGACAAACCCATTTGGGTCCCATATGGTCTGCCTTCTTTTTTCCCATGTGGGGCCCACCTAGGTGTGCTGGCTGGGTTAGGTCATTATTTTAGGAAGCTGACAAAATGTTGCTTACTGGTGTAAGTCCGGTAGTTTGTAGTTGGATTTTAAAATATATCTAGATATGATGTGCTGCATCAAACTGGATTTAAATGTGCTGTGCACAAAAAGCAGTTTCCCTAGTGCAGTGGTGCCCAAAGTGGGTCCTGGAGGGCCGGCATCCTGCATGTCTTAGTTCTCTCCCTGGTTTAATGCACCTGGATCCAACGACGGCTCATTAGAGGCCTAAGAAGAACATCAGCAAGCTGAGGAGGTTGTTACTACCACCAGAGAGAGAACTAACACATGCAGGATGCCGGCCCTCCAGGACCCACTTTGGGCACCACTGCCCCAATGACTTTCTGCATGTTAGGTAATTGAACCATTGGGGAAAAAAACCTTACAATTATGTCCAGGCATAAGAGTGTAGTGAGGTTTCACTTCAAATAGCAGAAAATGAAACAACAGCCATCTATAAACTGCTCTTGTTTTCTGGGGTTTTTTGCGTTTACAGGTTCCCCTGCCCCACAACGAGGCATTCGAAGGGGTCCATAAAGGGGAGTACTGGGGGGTCATCGGCTTTGGACAGAACTTCACCAATTACTTGACCAAACGGTAAGATGATCTCTAATGACATTATCTCATTTGAATACATCTGATTTTAATCACATTGCGTGAGTCATCCTGAAAGTGTCAAATCTTCAACTCCGGTATTGATTGTGCTTGGAAAGTACGCAGTACTGCCCCTTTAATGTTTTATAATCCTCGGAAAGAATATTTATAATTCATAAAATGCAGGTCACGCCTCAAAAAAAAACAACAGAATTTGTGCGGCTTTGCTGTAAATGACTGGCAACATGGAGGGCAAACACATTATATACCACATTATACGTTTATTTAAACTAAAATAATGTCATAAAAGAATTGCAATTACCTTTAACAAAAGCAACTTTAACAGACGATCTCTGTTTGTTTGACTGATTGATCTTATTGATTCCTCTGTAAGTCGTTCTGTTTGTGTTGGAGAGTGGAGTGGAGCTCTGTAACGTTCGTAACTCTGCCCCACTCTTCACTGAAAGCTCTCGCGTTTCTCCGCTCGGCTATTGTTACATGTCAGATACGCATCTACTACCATCGGGAGTCTCCGCCGTACTTCTGCAAGACGCGTACAGTTTCCTGCAGAGGCATTCAGTCCCCTGGATGTTTTTCACATTTTGTCACGTTGTGATGCCTTAAACTTCTCCGTTATCTGATAGAAGAACACAATGCAGTAGTGAAGAAGAAGGAAAGGGATTTGTTATTATTAAGTTTAGTTGTTTTGTTTTGTTATGTGTATATATATTCAGCCCTTTTCACTCAGAAATTTGTAATCGGAGCAACACTTCAACTCGGGTTGTAACGCCACATGATGTAATAGTGTAATAAAATTGGGCTACATATATAGAATGTAATAGAATGTAATAAAACATAATTAAGACCGCATTATGTAAGAATCGATGCAAAATGTAATAAAATTCTTGAACACATTTTTGAATTGTTTTGCTTTGAACGACGTGTTGGTCCATACAGAGAGTTCTGGTCTGAAAAGGCAAATAAGTTACCAAAAGTGCATTTATTGGCCAAAATTTCTATTTAAAAGGATCTACAACACAATCATTACTAAAAGTATAATTATGAACACTAATGTAAATATGTATGTAATCACACATCACTGAACAGCTACCAGAAAAAACTGAGTTTCACCTGCCTGCATGGTTTAGCTTCATTTATTGAATGCTTCTGAAAACATATTTTTCTCATCCTGTTTTCTTTCCATTCCTCTCTTCTGTCACCGTGAGGGTTTCGGCTTCACAAACTGCTGCTCTCGTTGTTGTTCATCTGCAACAACGGTGTTCAGTCGTCATGTAAACACCCTACCTACTGGTTCGGACCGGCTCTGCTAAAGCACGGCGCGGTGTCAAACAAAAAAACTAATTCCACTAGCTCGTGGCTAAAGAGAAGAACGCTCACGACACACACACACATTTACGTACTGGCTTGGAGATGCGCATAAACTGTATGTGCAGAAAACCACCTCACCGGTCCGGTTGTGAAACTTGTTTCCCCGCCTTTTGTTTGACCTTTCTGACCTTTGACCTTCTATATGTGCAGCAGAGCCACTCAGCAGATATCAGCATGGTCGTCCACAGCTGAAAGGGGAATGAATTTGTAGTTTATAACCAGACATGTTTTCATGGGTAACATGATTTTTAGAGCTTCGATCAGGCTAACAATAACAATTAGTGAGAAAAACAACTTTAAAATGCCACAACCTAACATGACTGTACTTCCTGATTAAAAATGATATGCCAACATTGTTTGTTTTCTTGGCACTATTTCTCTTGAGTCTCACTTTGAGTCACTCGAATTCATCGGAGCTGCTGTCATGTGAACATGAGTCAGAATCCCCAGTTTTTGTTTTCTGTGCGAATAACAGCGCGGGAGTCGCAGGTCGCCATTCTGGTCCTTCCTGTCCTTAAAACACCTAGGCGGGTTCTGGTTTTAGGGGGTCAGCCAATCAGACGGCGGTTTTCTCTGAGCCACGTGGCGCTGTGATGTGACAGACCTGCTTGAGTAAAACAAAAGGTGTTCGGCTCCCACGTCCTCTGGCTTTGACTAAATAGTCTGAGGTCGACAAACTGGGTCACAAACAGATTTGAAGGCAATTAGCCGTCAAAGGTGTCTTTGTCTTTCATGTTTTAAGACATAGATGTAAAATGCACACCCATGTGTAGGTATTTGTTTTTTCTAATGAAGCCCCCTTTGTCTGACCTATGAGTCCTTCAAGCTTATCAATGCGCCTAGACTCAAGAGATGAGCCAGTGTTGTGTGAACTCTGAAGAGAAAATGTAGGGCAGGTTTGTATCTAATGTGAATTTTTGGAGTTTGTTGCCAGAAGCCTGTCATTAGCACACAACAATTAATATAACCAATAAATGGGCCAGCCAGTAAATTGGATCGATTTCCCTAATTTTGGTTGGTCGACTTGAGAAACTGATCTGTTCTGCTGTGAGAGAGGGCTGACTGACAGACCCACCACTACATCACGACCGCTCGCTCGCAGTTAAAAATAGTCACCACACTGTTGCCAACTTGGCAACAAAGTTGCCATATCTAGTCACTTTTTAGACAAAAAACATCAGTGTCAGTTAAAATTGTGTCAGTAGGGCAGGCTTTTTAAATATCGGTGATTACCCAGAAAACTGCAGTGAGTTCATCCCTATAAAGTGCAATATTTATTTTCCAGACAAATTCATTCCGGGTTAATGAATGCAAATTATAATCGTATATGTTTTATAATACTGTAAAATCAGTAAACACAGTTTAAAAAAAAATATATATATATTTTTTGAATATATTTTGGATGGAGCAGAAACATAATTTTCCTCCCCAGAGTGGATACAGTAATGTTCACTCTCCTATGACCCGTGTCAGAGTGAATGAATGAGTGAACATTTCAAACATTAGAATAAAGAACTGTTAACTAAAATCTTGGGATGTATTTCACAGATAATTAGAGAATAATCCATGTCATTTTTCCATAAGGATATTCTACGGAGCTCTTTTCGGTTTCACGCTTTCGTTTGGTTCCATTCATTTCCGACCTTTGACTCACTGGTAATGTCACACAGTTACAGCTAGCTATATATAAAAGCAAGGTTTAATTTAGAAAAAAATGCACCCCGCTACTTCCAGTAAAATTATTTTTTAAAATTAGGGGTTAAAAAAAAAAAAGGTTAATTATATTGTAAATATTTCTAAAAGTAATAAAAGACACAAGCAATTTAAAATGATCGGTAATTTTGGAATTAGATAAAAATAAGGAAATGGAAATAAGAGTAAATTTATAAGCAATTTGGATAAATGGAAACAATTATGGTACTTAAGGAAAGTTGATGAGAAAGCCAAAAGTAGAAAGCTCCTTAAAAGGCAACATGATTATTTTGCTGAAAGTAAAATCGAATTTATAAGCCGAGCATAAGCTTATAGCATGTTTTCAGTCTGAGTTAAAAACATGTCTTGAGTTTCCTCTGATTGGTCGGGGATGTTTTCTGATTTGACTGAAAGCAGAAGAAGTGTGGCTGACAGACTCTCAGACTCGCCGTCGGTGGAATATTTAGCCTGGCTGACCTTTCAAGTTCCTTTTAGTGAAACAAACCTGCAGCTACACACTCATCCCTTAATGCATTAAATACTACCACTGTTTATATTTTGATAAAATATCACCCTGATATTTAATTAGGCTTTAACAAAAGAAGCAAATGAAGAAAATATCCAGAAACTAAAAGCATAATAAGCAAAAGACCAGTTTGAAAAAAAGAGTAAGACGAATCTGAGCTTATTTTAGACTTATCCCTGCATTACCTGATTATGAGCTTACCAATCTTTTTTTTTTAATTTATTACAAATATACTTACATTAAGGAGGAAATAATCAATCAATCAAGTTTATTTGCATAGCACATTTCAGCAACAAGAAGTTCAAAGTGCTTTATGTCATAAAAACACAAAATTAAAAAGTCAGTAAAACATCGTCCCGTCACCAATTTGAGAAATTGGTTACAAAAAGTCTGTCGAGTGCCACCATCAAAATCATGTATACACATCAACTATGTCGGTCAGTGTTCCATTTATTATGGCTATAAAGCAACGCTAAACAGGTGGGTTTTGAGCCTTTATTTAAAGAAACTGTGTTTTACAGGTTTCTGCAGCGGCAGGTTTCCAAGGAAGTGATCGACGGAGGATCGGTGCACGTCTGGCTGGACCTGACCAGTGAGACACACTTTTGTTTTTAGTGTTAAGTTTGCTTGTTTTGACGGAAAACTTTGAATTAACCTGAGGCTTTGTCGTTGAACAGATCGACAGATCGGCCTCATGCTACAGAAGCAGCTGCACCAGGCGTTTCAGGTACAACATGGTACAAGATATTATTGAAAGCTGGATATATTTCACTGAATGAGTGCTCTTCCTCTTTTAATGTTTGTTGTTATTCTTGTTCCCCAAACTTTAGTTTTGCCGAACAGAAAGCATCGAATGTCCTGCTTTCTGATCAAACCACGGTTATGATTTCGTGTGAGGTCAATATTAACATTATTTATTTTTTCGTCTGCAGGC
Organism: Girardinus metallicus; assembly: GCA_903067095.1. Classification (NCBI taxonomy): domain Eukaryota; kingdom Metazoa; phylum Chordata; class Actinopteri; order Cyprinodontiformes; family Poeciliidae; genus Girardinus; species Girardinus metallicus. The sequence continues at coordinate 141,803 of CAEGAE010001314.1, forward strand.
TTTTGTGGATTATAAAATGGGCATTTTGGCGTACCTGGCTGCTTTACCGATAAAAGTAAGAGGCCTTCAGGAAAATTACATAACATATAAATCATTGTCAATGATAGAGGTGGGCAATTATCGTAAGGTTAAACAAAACACGATAAATATATTTTACGGTATTTATCAATAAATATAATATTTAAAAAATACTTGTTGTATTGTTAAGTACGACAGAAAATTGTTTTCGCAATCATTCATTGTGGAAAGTTTCTGATCATCATTTGAGTTTTGATTTATTGTCATGATAAATTTCAGTTAATGAAAATAAATACAAAAAACAAAACTGACGGTTTGGTAAGAAATGTTAATTTTGCTATTTTCTCCAGTCGAGTTAAAATAAATATAAGTAAATTTGAAAATATGATTAAATGCAGTTGCTGAGTTTTGAATGTTGTTCTAGAGCAATGTTTGTGTTTGTGGCACTTTGAATGTCGTGCCATGCAGAACTATTTATACCTAAAAGGTAATAAATAGATTTTTATTTCTATCATAATCTTTATCGTTATCACAATGATATCATAATGTATCATGATAAAATTAGAGGTCCACATCGCCCACTCTAATCATCAACGGTGTGAGATGGTTTTGCTGTTTGCAGCATCAGGTAGAATGAAATCCTTTCTGGTCATTTCCTAGTTTGAAGAGCCGATCTACGGAAGCCTGAACATGGATTTTACCACCTATGTGACTCCAGGAGCTGTCTTGAGGTCAGTGATGAGCGGGCCGCTCTGGTTTTGTGTTGTTTGTGGCAGAATTTATTTATTTATAACCTTTCCTATGGCACATCGCTGGGAAACACTTAAAGGAACAAATCCCTCTTTTTCTGACTCGCCTCTGTTGCTGCAGCATCTCCTTCTACCTGGCTGTGGGTCTGACGGCGCTCTCCTTCGTCCTGGAGAGGAAGGAGGGGCTTCTGGACAGGTGCTGGGTGGCAGGTGAGAAACCAAACCTTCGTTTGCTCTGATAGCAGCACAAAAGTTCATAAGTCTCAGTTCCAGCTCTTTGCTCATGTTAGGAATCATCGTTAGTACCTTCAGAATATTAGGAGTCATTAACAGGAATGGGCATTTATTGTATCGTTTATCATTTATCGTGAAAAATGTATTTTTACCATTAGAATTTTGATTTATTGTTGTCATGATAAATATAATTTAAAGCTAATCGAAGACATAACTTTCAACTGTTTTGGATACTCAAAGTGGTTCTGGAGAGCATCCATGAATAAAATTTCTCTCAACTGCATGGCGGACTTTTTATTTTGCTCAGATAAGTGTTGGTGGTTGCCTCTGAACACTGGTATAAACATAGTATTTATTTTCAAGAAAACTGAGGGAAGAAAGAAACACGATCACTGGATTATTTTGTTTATAAATCTTTATTTGAATAGCACCTTTGAGGCTGCAAGTGAATATGATCCATTACTAAGAAACAAGTGAAGACTTTATTTATATAGAAAAAATAAAAAAGAATATGAAATCAAAAATATTTCTAACACATGGCAAACTATTCATTTGAAATTACAAATAACAAATAAATACAAGTGAAGATACCAAAATAGATAATAACATAAAAGGATACAGAAAGTAAACACTTTCTACAAAACCTAAAACTAAGAGTCTGAAATAATTATTTTTCTGAAAAATTAAAGCTGGTGTTATCAGTAACTATAGTGTTTAAAAGAAGTTGGATTAAAGCTCGTCTTTATCTTACTTAAAAAAAAACTGTGATGCTTTTAACGTTCTAGCTTAGAAAATAAAATGTTTGTTAACAATCTCCAGTTCTACTGAAATCTGTAAAAGCTGTAGAAGTGAATTATTGATGAAAATCCGGGCGATGCATCATATAGGTGTAATTCGCCACGTGGCCAGTAGAGGGAAGAACATGATCACAGGTGAGGGTGAAGACGGTTCGCTCCAAGATGTCAACAGAAATCTTTGAATAAATGTATTCAGTCGCTCTTTTTTTTTTTTTCATTAAAAAGAAAAGTTACAGTCATTTTGGTTGATAATCCGACGAATCTGAATTTACTGAATTCATTGTTTGTTAGTGTTTGAACAGGATTTAGTCGTAGCAAGCTGTTGCTTTTCTACTCTACTGGCTCAAAGTGAGGCAGAATAGAATCGTAGTAAAGTAAAGATAAATAAGGGGAGATTATTTCAGGGCTTAAATTTGACTTATTCCTCTTGTTTTCTTGGTTTGATTAAGAAAAAAAATGTCCTCTAATTTTATTAAATAGTCTGGAAACATAATTATTTGGTCTCAAGTGGAAGTTGCCTTAAACTGCTGTTCTCGTTTGACAAAACATTGACAAAAACGAACCCACATCGGAACAGCCGCCACTGCGTTACATCAAATGTTTCGTTTTTAGTCTTTACAAAGGTTTTCAGCTGCAGATTCATAAAAAGCCCTTCCTGTTCTTCACTCCACCAGGTGTGAGCTCCATGGAGACGATGCTGGCTCACCTCTTCTCCCAGCTCTTCGTCATCAGCGTTCAGATCATCCTGATGCTGCTCTTCATCCTGCTCGTCTTCAAGGTTGGCTCAGGGAACAAACAGTGCGCTCACGCTAAACGATTTTATTGATCTAAAAGAAACTGTTTAGATAAAAAACAAAAAAAAGATTTTGGGAAAACGTTCCAATTTTTGGCAATTCTTAGAACCGACTTTCTCCATCCAGAGCTTGAGCTAATTTGCAAAAAGAGAATGAGCTCTGGACAAACGTGTCAAACTCGAGGTTCGGGGGCCAGATCTGGCCCACCGTATATTTTTATGTGGGCCTTTAGACTCGTCACACCAAATGACATCAATCAGCTGCTCCCGTTTTTTGAGGAAATGCTCACGAAATCAATAGCAACATACATTTTTTTCAGAGTTTATAGCAAATTTTTCTGCCAACAGTTAAAAACATTGGATTTAAGTGATGCCAAGTCCCACCTGAAGGTGGCAGTAGTTCGTACTTTTACTACACTTCTCCTCATACCTGAACATTCTTGATCTTAATATGGCCCATAATGAAAATGAATCGCTGCTCAGCTCCAACAGGAGGAGGAGTTGAAGACAAATACATTCATAAATGTGTGTTCTGTCTGTCACATTAAATTCCAGAAACCGTAAAAGTGAGAAGGAAGAAAAACAACAATAAAACAGTAGTCGGCTGACCAAAGTCACCCCGGACATGGTTTGGTTTTGACGTGTGGGAAACATGTCCGACACGTTGGAGGTTAATAATTCGCCAGCCTTCCCAGGCCATTGCCGGGGTTCATTTGCATTTTTACTGCGTCGACAAAAACTCTGGCTTTACCTGTGGCAAGCTGCAGAGACGTAATTATGTTAATAAGAATCCACTGCAGCCAGCAAACAGCTTTTCAATACCAGCTGTTTGTCTGAGATTTATTTTCCATTACGACGGCGCGCTCTATGAGGAATCAGCGTTTCTTCTGCGTGTGCAACAGAGTCTGACGATGGTGAAGGTCGAGTCTGGTGTGAGAACAACACACCATCACAACAAGAGTCTGGATTGATCCACTGTGTGTGTGCGCATAAAATCAATAGAGAAAGAAGCTTTCAGACTGAGGAGGACAGAGTTTGAAGTCCATCTCTACAAAAAGTGGCAAAAACCCAAAGTTCTTGAACACGTGTCCTAAATAAACTCATTGTTTTTTTTACCCTTAACAGAAGAGTGTGTGTTCTCCTCTCTCTCTCTGTGTGTGTGTGTGTGTGAGTGTATATATGCATGCTCAGAACCGTGTTAATTAAGGTGCCAAAGTCCAAAGAGAGCGCCGGTTCATAAATCACTTCCTGCATCGCCCGTATCCAGGGAACGCTGCAGGATCGCTACCACAACAGCCCGCGATTGCTGTGGCAACCGTGTGGTCATGTGGCCTCTGGGTGCGGGTCTATTTTTGCACGTTGTCAGGGGAGACGGATAGTGTCTTAGAGCTCCGAGGAGCAACACAAACATTCCAGTCAACTTTGGAGAGTTTATCACCTCGACTCCTCGCAGCTGAGTCCTGCCCAAAACTCTGCCTGGTTTTCAGCCTCTAGATGTATTTATTCGCATCCAACCTGAGTTACGCTTGTCGTTCCTTGTATTTGTTTTTTTTTGTTAGTTTTTTTTACGCTGTATCATCGGAAGATTACAGAGCCTGTGGATCCCTGTAGATCTTTATTTTTGTATGTTCCCACATTGTCATTTTCTGATAAAATGAACTGTTTAAACTCATCCCTAAAGCAGTTCATGGAAGCATTTCCAAAGTATGTTCTGGTTTGCAATCATGGTTTTTCATCAGTATGAAATTGGGATAATTACGCTTCTAATGATAGGAATATATGTATTTGGTTCCTTGAGGCATAATGTTCGCTAGAGGCAATTATCGCATCATTTATTGTGATAAATCGTTAATCATGATAAGAATTTTAATTTATTGTTGTCTTGATAAATCCCAATTAATAATTTAAAAAAAAACTGTCCGTATTATCAGAATTGTTATTTTGTTCAATGAAAGTATCAATAAAAACCAATACATCTGAAAATATAATTAAACCCAGTTACTGTGTGTTAATCCTATGCAAATGCTGTGGTTTTCAGTTTGACTCATCAATATCGCGTCCATGGTTTTTACACTTTTTACTGTTTCCTTTCATAGCCTGCTTACTGAATGTACATTCCCAAATCAAAAATGGCTCAGACTGAACCCGTCCTCCGTGCTTTCGCATAATCACTGTGATGACAGGGAGCAGAGGGACAGCCTGTTTAGCAATAAAACACCTCACCACTTCACCACAGCTAAAAGGTGCAATAATGTGAACGTGATGCATTTAGCATTTATGGGTCATTTTTTTTAAAGGTCTGGTCTACAGCAGCAGAGGCCATCTGGCAGCTGCTCCATCTCACTCTGGTGGTGGAAAGATCGGTTGTTTGAACTCCCCGTGTGTTTGTGACCGGTTAAACAAGATAAACCCTTTAAAAAAATCACGACGATGCATTGTGTTTGACTTTGTTGCACTTCCTCACTGTACTATTTTTTTGCACCCTCTCTTCACAGATGCCGAACGAAGGCTCCCTGTTTCTGGTCATATGTCTGATCGTGCTGCAGGGCGTCACGGGAATCTCCTTCGGCCTCGTCATCTCGGCGGGGATCGACGACGAGCAGAGCGCCAATCAGGCCGCCCTGGGCATCTTCTACCCTAACCTCATCCTGAGCGGTAAGCAGAGACTCCGGGAAAGGCTGTTGTACAACCGCCTCACGTGTCATCGGCTGTTAGACTCCAAAAGCACAGCGGGCGACTGATTGCTCGATTAAGTATGAGCCGCTGATTAAAGATCGTTGTAGCATGTGGAGACGATATTTGTTCAGAAGACGGGATCTGAAGATAGTTCAAGTGATCAACAGTCATAGAAAATAGCACATATTTCTGGATTTCGATGGTGAGGATACTGACAGCAGGGGATACACATTGAAAATGTAAATACTTGGTGATTGAATCCAAACAAGAAAGGCAGCATCTGCCATGTCGTATTAAAGTAAGAGCCAAAGCGCAAGTAGTTAAAGCTTTTAACATAAATATTAAATATAACTCAAACTACTTGAGAACTGTGTCTTTATGTTGCTTTTAAATGTTTAAAGGAGCAGAAATAAAATGAAGTGAAACCATACAAAAAAACAGTTGTAGGATCAAATTTTCAAAAATCCTTTTGTTTGACATTAGAATTACAACAATGAAATAAGATGATTGCTGTCCACAACTTCTAAAGCATTAGGACTTCACTGCCCATGTGAGTACAGTCGTTGTAAAGGAGAGTTTCATTGAGTTTTATTTAAAAAGACAAATTGACTACGGAGTTGATGTTTTAAAACTGTTTTTGGCGTGTGATGTTAGCTATTAGCATAGATAGCTAGGTTGGCATTTCTTGATCAACTAAACAATATCTAAATGGTCCTTGGTATGTTATGTTAGCGGTTAGCATATTTAGCTAGGTGAGTATTTCTAAAACACGAGTCTCTCTCTGTGTGTATTCCCTGGACAATATAAACTAAACATTTAGCCTTCCTGTTTGCTGCTAAAAACTCTATGTGTTTCGAAATGTCCTTGAAAATATGATTTCCTTTTAATTGATACACAACATTTTTATCCACTTCTCCATTACAGAAAATGGTTGACTTTGAGTTTTCATCCTACGGTAAAAATAATTCCAACACAACAGATTGCTATTAGCCCCCACATGGTAATGGATTGGTGCGGCGATCAGTGATTGGAAAAAAGATGTCTATTTCAAGTTTCTGTCATGTTGTACGAAACTGATAATGAGGAAAACAGCTAAACCTAGTAGGAAAAAAAAACATCCCTTCTTTGAACATAAGTGTAAAGAAATGAGCAATGACTCGAAACTTTTCAGTCGATGATGTAAATGTTTAATAATGTCGTTTGCTATCAGAATCCAGGCATGAGCTGCATTTTTTATTTATCCGACATCTTACCTTGCGTCCTCTCTGTCCTGTGCTGCAGGTATCATCTGGCCTGTGGAGTGCATCCCGTATCCTCTCCGCTACCTCAGCCTGGCTCTTCCTCAGACCTACGCTTCTGAATCCCTTCGCTGCATCATGTACAGAGGTAACATTTGTACAAACATTGACACGACTGCCAGGTCAACAACTTAATTTCTAACTTCATCCGCGACATAAGCATCGGGTCTAAATCATTCATCAGCCTTCGGTTCTGGATAACTCGGGTTCCTTGAACGTAACGTAAGGCTCTCGCTCTGTGTGCCAATTTTTTGTCATGACCTCGCTTCACTTTAAGGGATATATTACCAAACAGCTGGAAGAATATGCTTGGAAAACATCAAATTGTCAAGTTTCCTGAGTGAATTTATTTCTCAGAGCCTGAAATGCACACCGGATATTGGTAAATTAAAGTAAATTAAACATATTTTAAAAAACACCCCTTAAATTATGAATGATAAAATGTAATTCATAAGGAATATTTATTGAACACATTTACTAAAATCCATTCAATATGTAGTAGAAAAGCCTTTTCTGGTAATGAGAATTGTAAGACATCCCTTTTATTGAGAAACTAGTCTCCCTTTGCTTAGTCATGATTTTGACTCAACTGTCTACAAATCTTGAAGATATTTCGGGTCCTTCACCTCCACTCTTGTCTTGATATTTTTTTTTCTATGGATCTTTAATTGAATTCAACTCTGGTATTTGATTGTCCCATTCCAGAAGCTTTGTAGAGTTTTCTTGGCTGCATGTTTAAAATCCGTCTACCTTAAAAATCCATCCCTGGATTATTTTTTGAAGAAAATCCCAGCACATTTGTCTATTCATTCTTTCTTCAGTTGAGAAGACTGTCTGACCGATATGCTGAAAAACAACTCCACTCCGACTCCGTTATCTTCTCACCTTTATATACCATTTCTGGGACGATATGTAGTGCCATTTCCACTGCAAATATGTTTTTTGCAAGGACGTTCAAATAGTTCGAAGAACATACACAGCAAGTGATTGATTCGCTTGTCCAGATGTTCTGAAGCGAATTTAAAACAAGCTTCATTGTGGTTTTTCTTCAACAGTGGAGTCTTGCGTAGTGAGTATACGAAAAAAGCCAGGGCTGTTGAGCACATTTCTTGCCGTTTACTTTAAAACATCCGCTGATATGTTGCGGATATCAGCGGATACTCTCTGAGCTCTCTGAGCAAATTGTTGTTGTATTTTCTGATTATTCGTTTGACTTGTCTGTCGGAAATGTAATTTTAACGCGTAGCTAACTCTGTAATCTTCTGCCCAGGATGGGGTATGTCCGAGATGATGGTGTGGCGAGGCTTTGCCGTCACCCTGGGCTGGAACACATTCTTCCTGATCCTGGCCACCGTCATCCTAAAGCTGAGAACGTGACAGCCTCTGTCCCCTCGGAAGACGCCGTCCCGAGCGGAGACGGACCAGGAGCCGACAACAATCCTCGGACCTCCCGTCTGTGGAGGAGGCAAAGCAGAAGAAATAAAGAGGAAGATGGGGAGAAGAGAAGGAGGAATCTCCCTCCTCCTGGTCGTCTCTCTGACACACACTAACACACACACTCTCTCTGATCCTGCACCAGTTGGTTTGGTCTGTTCAAAGTCTAAATTCAAGATGCTTCAAGTAGAAAAAACAAAGTAGCAGCAGTCCATGTTCGTTTGCACTTCTACGTGCGGTTTGTCAAAAACCTTCATCCTGTGTACAGCCACGAACCAACTCAGGGTCACTTTTTGTTTGTCTTTTTTTTTGCCTTTTGACTTAATGCCGAGAGATTTTTCTGTTTTACACTTTAGAATAAATGAAGGCCGTATTGTTAGTTTTTTGATATAAAAAGAGAAAAACGTATAAATATGTCGACTGTAACGGATTTGAGGTTCCTGCCGTCGGTACTACAATGAAGATAAGACGGGCACTGGAGAAAATGAAAAAATCTTTGAAGAGGAGGAGCACAAAAATGAGAGAAAACGTCTCTTTTTCAAGCAGGAAATTGAGATCATTGCACAATAAAATGTGAATGTAGACGGAAGTAAAAAAGTGATGATTGCTTTTTATTTCCTCACCCCTGAAGGCTTCTCCCCACAGCGTCTCAGTCTCTCTCGCTGCTTGCTCGGTGTGTTTACGTTGAGCCCGTCGTTCCCGTCTGATTACGAAAGGAAGCAGTAACCGTTTGATCTCGCTGCGTTACCAGGTGCTCAACGTGTCATTCTTCTTCAGCTTTGGTCGATGGTGTTCCTTATAACTTTGTGCCTGCATCTCCTACAGGAGGGAAAATGTTGGTGGCGGGGAATTTATTTTTTATCTTTTTTCTGTCCCGCGATTTGATGTTTTTCACAAACTCTCTACTTTGCCGGACAGAGTGGAGGCCGCTCTCGAGCTGTCAGCATCCGTGCTTCTTTTTTTTTTTTCACATAAAAAAAAAAATGTCAAAAAACTTTATACTTTATTACTTTTTCCTTAAGGAGAAAATCTAAGCACACAGGAGTGAGTCTTTTGGGGGTTAAATACAGAGATGGTGTCAGTGCTGTGAGAAAAAGAAAAAAAAAAGAGAAAGGGGGAAAGTTTACAGCCAGAAAATTTGTTTTCTGATATGGTGACACTTATCTGTAGACAAAAAGCCACATTTTGAAAGACGTATAAAAGTGGTTTGAGATGGATCGGTTTTTATAGGTGGGATTTATACGGTTATATTTTCTCAACGTCTAAAAACAAACCTAAATTGTCACTACAAAAACACAGCTGTATTTATTCTTTTTAGTAATGTGATACCAATGAGCCAAACTTTCTTTTAATATTTAAGGTGGTTTTGCTGCACTGGTGAGTTTTGATATGCGCAATGCGGGTCGCCACCCAGATCAGCACAATGTAGGGGGCGGCTCGAGCGACAGAGGGGGGAAAATACTAACATTACTTGCATCCAGAATTGGTTTTCTGTCGCTTATTTGTATGTCCGGATGTGTGTTGTGTGCAATCCAGGAGCTGTAGAAATCTGAAAACACGGCTGTATTATTATGGCAACGCAGTTGTGATTCGAAGTGACTCGGCTCTAAACTGAAGGGCTACTTCTCTGCTTTTTAAGAAATCAGCAATCTGATTGGGATTAGAACACAGACTAAGGCTCGTGAACGGTTCGTTTTCGAAACTGTAAAGAACGGGGTTCGCCTTTGATCAGTGTTTCTCCAGCCCTTCTTTCTGTGCAGCTTGGATTCGTTTCCGTCAACAATGAGCAACATTTGAGAGAGATGAGAGAGAAGTCTAGTCCTTCCGTTTTCAGCAGGGAATCACCCCGTTGGCGTTTACATTTTGCAGATGTGGCAAGCAGAAAGCAATAAAGCGAACTGCCCAAAAGATCTGGTTTAAAATGTGTTCCTCGCTCAGTTTTCTACAACGTGCAGACAGGAAACTACTTCGACCCCTGAATGGTGGAGACGTTGTGTGCCTGAATGTTTCATAAGTCACAGTTAAGCTGTCGGTTCAATTCAGAAATACTGTACTAATAACAAAGGGAAAACACATCAGCTGTACTGGTTCTCTGACAGCGGTCTGGTGAAATCAACCTAAACCAATGAAAAACCGTCTGAGAGCCCAGAGAAATGTTGCTAAACCTCACCTTAAGACATTTGAAAAAAGATTGACTCATTGGGATGAAAATGTAAAGAAATGACACATGGCTCTAAACATTTGCAAAGTTCTGTCCATCCTACTTTTTTTTTTTTTTTTTTTTTAGAAAGTTTACTCAGAGAATAATGTTAACAATCTCAATCCTTCGTCTTTGGAACCAGCGTCACATGTTTGTACCAGCTGAAGATTCAAAATGTTTACAATTATCTGCATGTAATAAATCTGAGCGTGTTTTTGCTAGCGGGGGTTTCTCTAAACACGTGTTCCTGTTTGGGTTATATCGGAGGAAGCTCTACTGTGAGTGAGTTTGGTGTTCATATTCTATTGTTTGACAGAACAAGGTGATCACATGCTCCGACAGAATCATCAATAAGCTCCTTAAGGATAATATACTTTAATATAATAAAGTTTTTGTGCCTCTGTCTGATCCTATCACAATATTGAACCTTTGTGAAACATATTTAGAGGGGTGTTCTGTCTCTGGGTTCACTGATACGGCTTGTTTAAACATTTTATGCTAAGAACCTATATTTGGACTGTGAGGCTATCATTGCCAAAAACCAACTTTGTAAACTTTGTAATACGGTGGTGATGTTTGTTGAAATTTGCTCTTTTATTTTTATTTTTTTATGAAATAACCTCGTGTTGCAATTGATTTTGAACATACACACCCTTCAAATTGGAAATCCTGCCCAATACTTGCAGAAACACTGTTAAAGACAAGCAACGGGGAGGCGTCTATTGGTTATAAGTTGCCAGTTTTGATTTAAAATGTGACTTTTCTTTTCTTTTTCTTTTTTTTTTTATGGTTAAAATGTTGCAGATAATGTGGCGTGTGCGTCGACTGCCTCCGCCGTCTCTCCCTGAAGGGCGCGTGAAGAATTTACACTCGTGTGTTGTGACACGCGGGGATGAATTCCTATTGGTTTATTCTGAAACAATAAATGTCGTTGAAAAAATCCCTCGTCTTTGTTGTCGCTGCTGATTTTGCGGTTGCAGAAACACCTGGAGGTGACGGACGGCAAAGGCACGCGGTTACATCACGCCTTGCTCGCTTGATTGTGTGGCCCGTTACCATGGATTCGTTTTTGATCTGTCCCTGCCCGACTGGTTGTGGATGACTGTTTGAACTCTACGTGTGCAACACACGTACACCGTGTTGCAAATTATTATGCAAGTGATATTTTTTCAGATTTTCCTAAATGGTCAATGCAAATGATGCTCAGTATAATTTTCAAGCCATGAACTATTACAGTATAAATCTAATTTTACTGAACAAAGCTCCCAATGAGAAATGTATTTTTTTTTTCAAAAATAAAAAACTCAAAATGCTCTGTTCCAAATTATTATGCACAGCAGATTTTCTAAACATTTTATGGATTATAAAGAACTGCAAACGGTCATTCTTTGAATGTGCAGCATTAAGTGGTCACATG